>CM047000.1:84044625-84342125 GCA_025698465.1 Gossypium longicalyx | reverse complement strand
GTTTTTCAAAAAAATGGTTTCGACAGTCTAATTGCATTAAATAATTCTCATAAAATCGAGAATTTTATTGAAAATGGAAATGTTTCCCCATTGCTGATAGGGAGCTAAATTTTTCAAAAAATAAAAATAAAAATAAAAATAAAAACACCATGATTCACCAAAAGGGAGCTTATTTGAATTTGAATGTAAATTTGATTTTAATAAATTTGGGTTTGATTTTTTTTTAATGGAAATCTGACTTTGATTTCTTAAGAAAAAAAACATATTTAATTTTTTTTAAAATATATAATTTTAGTACTTTTTAAAAATATTTATACTATTATTTATAAGATTTTTTATTTTTTTTAGAATTATGGTTATAAATTTTTTAAAAGTATCAAAGTCAAATTTTAGCTATAGTTTAGGGTTAAATTAATAATTAACTATTTAAATTATCATGTCACGTCATTCTCTTAATGGTCGTTAATAGAAAAGTGACCAAAATGTAATAATTCGATAATGTTAATGACTATTATGTAACTTTTGAAAGTTAGGTGATCAAAATGTAATTTCAAACAAAGTTTAGGGACAATTGATTTAGTTAACCCTAAATTTTTTTTGTGTGTGTGTTTTATCTCAACTTTTAATTTTTTTTTTTTTTACAAGTTGCTTGAAAGAGTGTACTCTTTTAGCTATAGTTCAAGGACCAAATTAACAAATAATTATTTAAATTAGTGTTCTACATCATCATTTAACATATAAAATTTAATAGACAAAATAATTTACATGTTTCGAAATGTATAAAGATTAATTTGCTTCTTCTTTTTTTCGAAATGTATAAAAATTAATTTGCTTCTTCTTTTTTTCAGTAGAGGAATCAAAATATAATCTGCCCCTAAGTAAAAGTGATTCCATAATACTTTACCTTTTATTTCTTCCAATTCACTCATTCATTTCAGCATGTCCCAAAAATGCTTTTATAAAATGGAAGAGAAAGGTGAAATTTCAGCCTTGTAGTCTTGATACTTCACCTATATCCCAAGTTTCAAAATTTCAATAAGTTATGTATTCTGAGTTGGAGAAGATGAAGGGAATCATAATCTCTAAATGAAAAAACCATTTATGTTGCTCACTAGGACTTAAGGTATTAAAAACTAGAAAAAGGAAGACATCATGATTCTAGCCAAGATGGGTGTTGGGTTAATTTGCACTAAGCTGCCTCAAAAGTCAAAACCCCCCGTTAATGGAATTGAATAGGACCTAAACGGTTATGTAGGCAGGGAATTACTATAGTTTTAGTGGGATAATATGATGTGTTCCCCCACCTTTTTTATAAACACCATTAAAAAAAAAGGTTACTTTTTATGGGTTCCTCATCCTTATTGAGTTTTGGTGGATTCAACCATCAAATAATGATCCCTTAGCTTTACTTCCACTCCACTACCACCCCCAATCTGTACAAATCACAATTACCAAAATCTACATGCCTTAAAAGTAAACCCATGCTTTAAAAATTCCCAAATCAAGGCACGTGCATTGTGATATGTGGAAGGGTCATAATTCTAGATTGGTAGTGCTCCTTCTTTCCCTTTTTCTCTATCTCTTGCAACTTGGTCTTTTGGAGTGGGACAGCATGTCATAAAGGGAAATTGTGTTGCAAGGGGAACAGAGAAAAGCAAATATCAATTTTAAGGTGATGGACCAGCAATATGCCCCCATTATATTTCACATTTGAAAAAAAAAACCAAGTAAAAAAAAAAAAGAGTAGAAGAAAGGTTAAGATTCACAACTAGGGTCCCACACCTCTTAATTGGATCCATATTTCATGTTCAGTTTTGTGCACTCCATCCCCTTCAATACCCCACCCAACTGCATGGAATAAGGATAAATGTACAAAGTGGAGTGCTTTATGACATACCTTTCTCTCTTTACACAACCGGGACCCATCCCTCTTTACATTTTTCATTGTCTTGGAAAGATTAAGAGATCCTGTATTTTGTGTCAGCTAATGGGTCCTTTAACACTGACAAAATACCAATACCAAAGGGTGGGGGCCAATGTGTCATTTTCAGTACCTGTATGATATCAAAGGGTTGGCGAATCATGTGGGATGGACTAGTAGGTTTGTCTTGATAGCCTGTTATGTTACTTTCTTCTTGATATGGCCATGTTGTCTAATGAATGAGTCTTATTCTCCTTTATGACAAAGTTCCCTAAGCATCTCCTACACTCCAAACCTTCCATTCAAATTGATTGAATCAATGGGCCCTTTCACGAAAACAATGAATGAAATCTACTTCTTTTACCTATTTATATGCTTGATTGTTCAATTTTATTAATTGCTTATAAGGATAAATTTACTAATTAAGCTATGAAGCAAAACAAGAAAAACAAAATGCCAAAATTCCTTTTCTGTTGACTGCATCTTTTCTTGTCATCAAAGAGACATGATGCATGGTGTATGGGGCTTTGAGTCTATCAACTTTTTCTAATCTTGTGTTATGATTGAAGGATAAAAAAGGCGCACATCACATTAACATGTGTGATTTTATGACATTGATGTTGAACGTATTTTATGATTAAATTATGTTTTAAATTATTAATAAATTTACGTTTTAGTTATTTAATTTAAAAAAATTATAAAATGATTACTAAACTATTCGAAAATTTTTATTTAAATAATTAAATTATTCAAAAAAAATTATTTAAATTATTGAGTTATTAAGTTTTTTTTTTTTTAAAGTTAGATTAATGAACTCCAAGTAACGATTCGATAACCAGTACAATGGATCAATATAAATCGATAAGTAAAAAAACATACATTAATTCTAAACTATCTAATTATGAGGGTGGAAGAGATGATGATAAAAATCAAAACTATAGATATCCAATCTTTTCAACATGGTAATACATATTTCTTTGATATTGTATAAACATAGTAAAAACATAAACATAAATATATTTTTTTGAAAACATAAGCTATAATGATTCAATGGTGCAAATTTTTCAAGAACATAATTAAAAATTTAATATTTTTGCTGAAAGCTTTGTTTACCCTTAAGTGTATAGTTTTCTTTATCATTTGTGTAATAATTTTCTAAATTTTATATTATTTATATATTTCATTTAAATGTTTTTTTTTTAACTTTAAGTTACGTCATCATACCTAATACCATGATTTATTTCATGAAAAATGGTAAAACTAAAGTCTAAAGTAATAAAAGTAAAGGGATAAAATCGTAACTATAAAACCAAGATAATGAAAATCAAGGGAAAACTGAAAATTAGCCACTAAACCCCAAAGGGGGGGATTTGTGAATTCAAAAACAAAGTCGTTTCACGTGGATCCCTCCATGATTCAGACACTTGAACTCGCACAAATGTGCCTAAATTAGCAGGTTCTCGTTTTCTTTTTCTGCTTTTTCTTGATGTAAATTTTGTCGGCTTTGCTCCCTCCAAGATTAGGCATCACAACTCTATGCGAAACCCAACACAGGAAAAGAAAAACTATTATTATTGTCATAATCTGCAACAAGGGAAAGTTTGAATGCATGATGCTTATGTTGGGTCATGCTCACGCCCCCACTATACTTCTTCACCTTTCCTCGCCTTGTTTCTATTCACCTCTCTTCCACACTTCCCTAACCCTTCTTTCTTTATATATAATATCAACCATTCTATTGCATGTAAATATAAAAACATCATCATCCTCCTTTTTCTGTCCTCTACACGTATGATATGAAATATCAATTACAGGAGAATCCAAGAAATAAATAATTAAATATTGATATGTCATTCACTTAACAATTCACTTATATATCATATTAGTGTTTTTTTTTATCTACTTTGATTAAAAAAAAGTTAAAATTGAAAAAAATTAAGAAAATATAAAGGAAAGACTTTGCTCCTTTATCAAGCATTTAAAGGTTTTATACAAAATCCAAGGAATTAAAAAATCCCAAAAATATCTTGATATATTATAAATTTATATTACAAAGTGAGATAGTTTAAATAAAGTTATTATGTTTATGTGGAAAAAAATATTAATTAGTAAAAGATGTAATAATTATTTTAAGGTTACACATGGAGGGTGGGCCTACTTCAAGAAATTATCATTGTCTCTCTTTCCTAAACTGACGTGTCAGCTCCGCCAGCCCACTTGCCACGTTCTCTTACTTTAATGCACAAAAAAGTTCCTATTTATCTCATCATACTAATTACCTCCTCTCACTTAAAAACAAATAAGGGCTTCATACTTTTTAAAATTTTAGTATTTTTATCCTCCCTTGATCCTTCTTTTAAGATTCTATGTGTGCATATGCATATTTATATCAGTATAAAAAAAATTATTATATTTATAGTAAATACAATTTATCTGTATGCAAAGATTTTAATTAGTACTACGATAAAAGAAGTTTACATCATATGCAGAGTCGGTTAGTTAAGGTGGTTTATATCGTACAGGTGCAGAGAGTTGCTTGATTAAGTGCGATTTATATCATATTGATGTAGAAAGCTGCTTAGTTTGGTGGTTTGAAAAGGTTGAGAAATACAAAAATGGAATTGAGATGATTTTAAATAATAAATATTTCAAAATTAAAGTATATGAATTAAATTTTAAATTTTAATAGAGTACAAAGACTTTTGGCATATTTAAATCTACAACTCAAACTAATCTATTTTTAAAGTTTGGTACTCCTTGTACTATATGTAAGTTGTGCATTTAGTCCAAATAAATCCCTTTTATTTTTCAGATTTTAAAATTTTAATCTTGACTCATATAGTAATAGTTAAATCCTATATAAATATAATTTGTTAATCAAAATAGTAACAACAATAATATATAAATACAATTATAATTATTTCTCAATCAAAACAATATATAGCCAAGGAACCAAACCTGGAATAGATATGGGACAGCCCCCCTCTCTTAGATAGTTGGATAAAGTTTTATTTCTTACAACTAGAAGTAGCAAGGAAAGCTAAGGCAACCTTCAAGTAAGGTAGTGGATAGTATTAAATACCACTCATTCAAAGGAATAGCTGAGCTGACTAGATTTTTCTTTTTTCTTTCTTTCTCCCTAGTACCAATAATGTAATCATAAAAGGAAAGGCAACTAATACTTGATTGCCTAGAAAATGATAGCTAGCTCTAATTCCTTGGCTGTTGGGGAGTCCCATAATTACATTGCTTCTCTTTCAAAATTCTTTTACACAAAGGGAAAGGAAGAAGAGCATCCTAAAAAAAAAAAAAAAAGGTTTATTTTGTGAAATCATGTGAGGAATTATATCATAAAAATAGACCATTGACAAGTGAATGAAAATATTTACTTTAGATATGTCTCTGCCTTTTTAACTCCTTATAATATAAAAGAAAATCTGGACAAAACCCCAATAGGTGAAAAAGAAAAAGAATGGGGAGAAATCAATCAATCAATCATTCCATTCCATTTCATTTCAATTTGAGAAGTGAAGTATAAACCAAAATCATGGTTTTTTTTTTTTTTAAGAGGGCTTTGGATCTTCATTAATTAAGGTTTTATTATTATTATTACAATATTGAGGCAGAAGAAATGGAATTTGAAACCTTGTATGATTTAAGTTCACCAACATTGAAAAAGTTTTCAACTCAGTAGTTAAAGGGGATTAGAAAAAGAAAAAAGTTACTAAATTAGATGATTCAAAGATGTTTGGAGTAAAGTGATGGGAGGGGACTAACCCCACTCATTGCCTTTTCCGTGGGGGCAAACAACAAAGGGCCAATGGCTCTCGTGAGTGGCGACCACCCTTTAATTTCCATTCGCCAAAAAAAGTAAAAAGGAATGGATCGATGAATGACCACCCCCCCTCTAAATTTATAACATATCTAACTTACCCATTCTTTATTTCTTTTTAGATAACATAATTTGACCCAGTAAATGAACAATAAACCTATTAACTTTGACCATTTTTGTTATACAATCATCAAAGTAAAACTCTTGATCCATTTGTAGAAATATATTTGCATTTCCTTTTTCTTGATTTTGTTTCACTAAACAACTGTAAGAAAAAGTAAAAAGAAAAGCAAGTGTTCATAACATGTTAACATGAACACTGGCGTTGGTAAGAGAAAGACAAACAGGGCAAGTGCCTACCATGGTGGACCCACACATTGTACAAAGACATAGGTGTCTGCATGGCAGCAACAGGACACTTGACTCTTTCTTCCCACACTTTCTGCACTTCCTATTATTGTTCCCAACAACCACCGCCTTATTATTATCCTGCGCCCCACAACTCCCCTGTGCTTGTGGTGGCACCACCTCACGCCACCCTTGGTCGCTGCTGCCATAGCTGGACTCTGCATCATCTGCCAAAGCGGCACCTCCTCCCCTGCTGTCTCCCGCATGTGCCAGGACTTGTTCTAGATTGTTGCGTAGGGAATTGGCCGTCGCTTCGTTTGTTTGTGCCAAGTCTCTCCACAGTTGATTCTCTACGTATAGGCTTTTAACCCGTTCCTGAAGAACCCAGTTGAGTTTCCCTATTCTCTGGATTTCTTCATCTTTTTCCTTGAGTTTCTTCATCACCCTTTCTTGGATCGCTGTAATCAACATTCTTGACTGCCTCTTTCGTCTCTCTTCAACTTCCAACCTCATTTTTTCTGTCTGTAATTAATATGAAAAACATACCAATTTTAATTGACCATAAGGAAACAACTGTACTAACAAAAGTTGGTTTTTAAAAAAAATAATAATAAAGGAACTTACATGATCAGAAATAAAACGGTCAATATCATGTTGTTGTTGGATCTGGGAGAAGACATCATCATCAACGTCTGAGGAAGCACCAGAAAGGTTGTTGTTTTGAGGGAGTGAATACGAATCAAAGCCATTGGTGAATGAATCTCTAGACCTTTTTCTTGGAGCTGAAACTGGGATACTCATGTTGTAAGTTGTAAGACCGCTATCAGCTTTGTTGGCTGAAATATTTGGATGACAGAGGAGGGGTTGATATAATGGTAAAGGTTGTGAACCTTCATGCATTGAATTTGAATCAATTAAAGGAACACAAGAATCCATCTGGGTATTGTATATATCCCCGATCCCTTGATTTGATTTAATAAAATCTCTGCTACAACAACCAAAAAGAAGAGATCATGTTAACAAGGAAAGAAACTTGAGAATAAATTAAACCCATTTTTGAAAAAGAAAGAAAGGAAAGGGATATAGATGTTTTCAAGCACCTGTGACTATTGGTGGTGAACTGAGAAGAGAAAATATTCAGATGCCGAGCTTCAACTGCCATTGAAGGAACGATAAAGAGAGCCTTTGGATTTCAACAAGGAGAGAACAACGAAAATAGATCAGCATGAAAACACACACATATATATGTATATAAAAGATAATATATATATATAATAAAATAAAAGAGATCCCACAATTAAAACAAGAGATAGGAAAGAGGGAATCAAGTAGTTATTTATGGTACACAAAATTTTCTTTGCTAATTAGTAAAACATGGAGTGGAAGATTTTGTTCCTTGGATTTGGTTTCCATATAACTTCTTTCTTATCTCTCTTTTTTAACTTTAGCTGGATTTTTCTGTATTTTTATTTTAAAGTTTTTATTTGACCGAGTAAAAATATAATCTTAGAAATCTAGGTTTTTGATTTATATCTTAGCTTAACAATTTGTATAAAGTATAAAAAATAAAAAAATTAAAAAAAAAGTCGATTGAGTTTTAGCTCAATTGGTATTGATATTGTTCTCAGTGTAAGAACCATTAAGAATTGAGAAAGGAGTATGAATAGTTCTAAGTATTCTATAAAAAATAACATATATTATAAAAATCTATAATGAGTTAATGTTAAAAAAATAAAAAATAAAAAAATATTATCTTTCTTATTTTACTTATCAAATAAACTTAAATTGCAATTTTTTTACCTATTTTATTCAACCTTAAATTTTTTTTTAAGGATAAAATTGATTTCAATTAAATATTAACAGCATTGGTCATAATAGCTTGGTGAATACAATAGGGATAATTAGGAGTATTTAAACGGTTAATCGATAGGTTAATCGAATCAAACTAGTATTAACCGAACGTTTTAATCCTTTAAACATTAACCGAACTGAATTTTTTTCAAACAAAAATTAATCGAACTAAAATATTTTAGTTAATTCAGTTGATTAACCAAATTAACCGAACTTTAAATGTTTTTTTCTTTTGTTAATTCCATCTCTTCTTTTGCAACAATAGCTAAGGAAACTAGCATTAGAATTGACCTTAATTAAGCCAACATTTGTTCCTTTTGAATTGCATGGTGGCGAACGCCCTTGCTAATCCTTTAGAATTTGCAGTAATAAACTTGCAATGCAAGTTTTTAGCATTCTCAATAATTTTGGCCTCAAAATCTTTAGCATTTATGAAAATAAAGTATTTTTAGAGATCCATAATGACCACAAAAGGAATAAAAATATACCGAACTCTTCTTTTTTAAGTTCCCTCGCTGCTAATTCGATCCACTCAACTCCACTTGAGAACTCTCCATTATGCATCCTATTTAGGATATCACTTTTCATCATTACCCTCTTAGCAATAGGACATTCTCTCAGTGCGTGCAATGTGTCCTTGACCTCATAGCCACATCTCAAGCAAGAAATGTTTATACCTTGTAAACGAGACTTCAAAGCACAATCGGAAGGTAATATGTTGTTGCAAATTCTGCACGAGAAAACTTTAATATTGTTGCCAACATTGGCTCTCCAAATTGATTTCCAAATAAATTTGTGTGGCCCCAAGATATTCTCCTCTCAAAGTAGATATCAGTATCCACTTCTAACCGTGTAGATTCCATTAGAGTTCTCATTCCAACTAATTTATCTTCAATTTCTAGCCTCATCAATGGGATCTTAAGAATGGATTCCAGTTCTTCGTTTGAAAATTCATCCTTGATGAGATCCTCTTTCCATTGCATTCGGTTCACATCAATTAAGGTATACACTTTAGCCTATCGGGAAATGTTGTGGCATACAGATAGGACCAATGAGTTCTGTTGCATGGGGACCCAAACATCTTTTTTGATGTGTGTGGATTTTTCATTCCCAATTCTTTATTTAGTTCCTGTAACACCCTTACCCGGTCCAGTCGCCAAACCTAAGCTATAGGAGGTTACCAAACGAAACTCACATAACTTTCACATACTTTAACATACATGGTGGATCATGCTACAGGCTAATAAGTGGCAGATTGCTCCAATGGATTGATCAACTACACATTGATATTCAGATGGCTAATTGAGGATTATTCCGTGGATACAACTATTGCAAAAAGTAAGGCAGACATCTAATTTGGAACATCTCCTATAGACACTTAAAAATGGCGAACTATTTCGCGGACACTCCACATTGCAATAGGTCTCACGAAACATAATAGAACAAAGCTTCATATTTAATATCATACATCATGGAACCCAAAATAATCACTTTTAAGGTTTAATAAGTTTGTTTACAAATAATCAAATGACTATATACATGCCACTTAGATCGACTCAAATAAGGAGTCTACCACTTAGATCGGTTAATCGAACCGAACTAGTATTAACTGAATTAATCGAACCTTTTAGTATTATAATCGTTAATCGAATCAAAATATTTTGGATAATTCGGTCGATTAACCGAATTAACCAAATTATATATATTTTTGTTAAAACAAGTATAAAACATATCAAAAAAATAAAGTAATAATATTCATTTGACCAGATTAACCGAACTAAATGCATTTAATATATAATATCATTTATTAAGTTTGATTAATTAACCAATTTTGAACCAAATTAACTGTTAATCGAAATTCTAAAAAACTTTTAACTAACCTCCGACTGAATTAGATTGGCTAACTGACCGATTTACTAAATTAGATCGTTTCGATTGATTAATTCGATTTTAATCAAAGTTTGAACACCCCTAGGGATAATCTTCAATCCAAAATAAACAAGTAGGAACATTGAGACTAAATTTAGCAAGATCATGGGTTGTTTTGTTCCCCTCTTTATGAGTATGGCTAATTTGTACAATAGAACATTTTTGTAGAAAAGCTTTGGCAGTTAAGAGAATAGGACCAATTTTAGTAAAGTCATTTTCATTACTTGCAAGGCTTTTTATGACAGTAAGCACATCACCTTCCAAAATAAAATTTGAGACCCTCATATCCAACGTTGTTTCAATGGCTTTGACCGCTACAATAGCTTCAATAACAGCTGGGTTAGCTACATTTGACAGTTTAATAGCTGTAGCACCCACCACGAATCCATCAAAATCTCGCAAAACAATTCCCGCTCTTTGGCAGCAATGGCTAAAGAAACTAACATCAGAATTGACCTTAATTAAGCTAACATTTGTTCCTTTCCAATTGTATGGTGGCAAATGCCCTTGCTGATCCTTTAAGATTTGCAACAATGAACTTGCAATGCATATTTTTAACATTCTCAATAAATTTGGCCTTAAAATCTTTAGCATTTATGAAAATAAAGAATTTTTAAAGATCCACAATGACCATAAAAGGAATAAAAACATATCAAACTCTTTTTTTTTTTTTAAGTTCTCTCGCTGCTAATTTGATTAACTAAACTCCACTTAAGAACTCTCTATTATACCTATTCGAGATATCACTTTTCATCATTACCCTCTTAGCTATAGGACATTCTCTCAGTGCGTGCAATGTGTCCTCGACCTCATAGCCACATCTCAAGTAAGAAATGTTTATACCTTGTAAACGAGACTTCAAAGCACAATCGGAGGGCAATATGTTGTTGCAAATTCTGTACGAGAAAACTTTAATCTTGTTTCCAACATTGGCTCTCCAAATTGATTTCCAAATAAATTTGTGTGGCCCCAAGTTATTCTCCTCTCGAAGTAGATATCAATATCTACGTCTAATCGAGTAGATTCCATTAGAGTTCTTATTCCAACCAGTTTATATTCAATTTCTGGCCTCATCAATGGGATCTTAAGATTGGATTCTAGTTCATCGTTTGAAAGTTCATCCTTGATGAGATCCTTCCTCTATTGCATTAAGTTCACATCAATGATGGCACACACTTTAACCTCTCGAGAAACGTTGTGGCATGAAGATAGAACCAATGAGTTCTATTGCATGGGGACCTATACATCTTCTTTGATGTGTGTGGATTTTCCGTTCCCAATTCTTCATTTAGTTTCTGTAACATCCCTTGCCTGGTCTGGTCGCCAAACCTAAGTTACAAGATGTTACCAAACAAATCACATAACTTTAACATACTTCAACATACATGATGGATCATGCTGCAGGCTAATAGGTGGCAGATCGCTTTAACAGATCGATAAACTACACATTGATATTCAAATGGCTAATTGAGAATTATTCTTCATATACACTATTGCAAAAAGTAAGGCAAACATCTAATTTGGAACATCTCCTACGAATACTAAAAGATGACAGACTGTTCCACAAACACTCCACACTACGAAAGGTCCCACATAACTTAAAACAAGGAACATAACAAAACAAGCTTCATATTTAATATCATACATCACTGCACTCAAAATAATCACCTTTAAGGTTTAATAAGTTTGTTTACAAATAACCAAATGACCATATACATGCCACTTAGATCAACTCTAATAAATCAGGACTCTACCACAACTTTTAGTGGATAGTGTGAACTTTTTGTTGATCCAATCAATGTGTTTCGAATGTTCAAAATCTACAAGGTAAAAGCAATCTAGATGTAAGTATTTAAAATACTTAGTAAGTTCTTACAATTTCGATAGTCTACTTACCTCACATAATAACTATATAATGTAAGTATTTAAAATACTTAGTAAGTTAATACAATTTCGATAGTCTACTTACCTCACATAATAACTATACAATGTAAGTATTTAAAATACTTAGTAAGTTAATACAATTTCGATAGTCTACTTACCTCACATAATAACTATATGATAATTTAATACGCAAACACAGTTTACCTATCAACCAACACAATTCACCAACAAGGTAAGTGCATATACTTTCACATACAATATGTGAAGTATGTAATATGATATAATAATCTTCGTGTCAAATTCATTCTCATACCTTTCCTTTCTCTTCATTTTTTAACGACAATTTTATATTTCACGTGTTTTGTATTACCCGATAAACATTGTAAAAGAACTCAAAACACAGGTTTGCTTCGCATCAAAGGCTCATTTGAACTAATCACAAATAGGGTGTAAGGTTACCCGTCTAAGCTAAACCTTTATTGACACATCAAAAGCCTGGCTAGGGCTATATATACATGTAAGGTTACCAATCTAGGCTAAACCTTTAAAAAAATATCGATTACTAGCCTAGACTAAATCAGTCCACAAGTATCTTTGAGTTCGTAACAAATGTTGGATCTCAAAATCATCAGGAAATAACATGTAACCATGTATATGAGTCTTTTACTAAGTTCATCGGAACGCTATCATTTTGTAATTTCATTTACATTCCTTTAGACATAATTTAGTGTTTCTCCTTTATATATATTTAGCAACCAAATTTACTTACCAAAATTTCAATTATACAATTTAAGAATAAAAGAGAAAGAAAGTTAGATAATGTTTATATTGTATGAACTTATTTTGTGGAATGATAACACATCACAATAAAGTCTACTCAACAACTTTTCCTTTCCCACAATCTTCTTTTGACGTATTCAAGTCTTGATCTATAACATAATTTTAATTCAATTTTTATCAAGCGACGTCATTCATTTGCTTGTAAAACATATAAGTCAATTCAGTTCTATCACTCAAAATTCCTTTAAGCCTAGCACGTTATACAATTAAGCCTTTTTTATAACATAGTTTATGAAAATCTCAAACTGGCTTCGAAATGTCTATATTTAAAACCTAATATTCAGAACTAACAAATTTTCATTTTATCAAGTGATCCTTTTTCATAGCTTCACTTCTAATCTAATCATTTAGCACCATAATTTCAAGCATCCAATAATGGTAATCCCATGAAATCCTTAACAATTTTAGAAACAAACACCACAGTTAGCTAGATTTAAACACAACAATCTCAAAAATATAAAATTCATTCACAACATATTCGATTTAACTTACTGTGCAAGAGCACAAACTTAACTGACTTTCCTAGGTCAACAAATAAGAAAAATGGTTGTGGAAAGGATGAAGGAAAGAAAATGAATTGCCTCTTTCCATCCACTATGATACGATATATATACATGTCCAATCTAATTATTAATCAAGATTAACATCATTATAAACAAAGCCAACACTTATCTATCCATTATATAAAAGTGGTTAAATTATTGATTTAACCCTTAATCGATTATCATATTATCACTAGTGAAAGAAATCCATAATGGTAAACTTTTACCACATTTACAATTTCATCATTGCACTAAAATAGATAATCCAAACAACCAAATTAGCAAACCAAGATTTCATATAACACTATAATAGACTAATAGATATTAAATATTAAAACTTACTTAATCATCGGTAAACAGGGTTTTGAAACCACTAAAAACGGGCTATTATAGTTCCTTTCAATGACACTTTTTTACTACTTCAAACATTTCTCCAAATAAAAAAAATAGAATTGTCCCTGTCGAAACCATTTTTTAAGAGGTTTTAAAAAAAAACGAGGTTCGACTTTAAAAACGAAAACGGGAGTCGCCACCAATCTTTTTAGGTGTGATTGGATCACCTTTAAAACATTTTGTTTTAAAATCATTAGTTTTGGTCTACGAAATTAGAAAATGGGTTCGGGAGCCGGTTACGTACGAGGAAGGGTTAGCACCCTCGTAACGCCCAAAAATTGGTACCTAATTGATTATCAAAATGTCCTTAATGTCAAAAAAAAAAATTAAGATGTAATCCTCTTTACAATATTTTGATTTTGAAAATTAGGGTTCACTTGTATCAAATGAATCAAAATATTACATCCAATAAGTTAGGACGCACTATTTTAAGACATTCGAGACTAAGCTAACCATTTTGAAAATCCCTATCTTGAGACGTCAAAACGTCATATCCAGTAAGTTTGGACACAACGCTTTGAAATTTCAAGACAGTTGCTCGTATTTTGAAATCCTTTAAAAATTTTAGAAGGGTGCTTGACTATTCGAACTCAACGAGAAAGGTTGCAACCCAATAAGTTAGGGCACTACTTTTCTCGAAGCTTCCAAACACTAAGCATTGCCTTTTTATTTTTGAAAACTTTGAAGTCTCTTTTTAAAAACCGATGCATGAAGGAGCATACTAACATAACATACGAGATAACATGTTATAATAATAGGTAAATAAAGCACAATAGCATAAAATCATACATTAACCAACGCATATAAGAAATAAAACATGACAAATTTTAAATAAGAAAAATATACATAAAACGCAATATATATTTAAGAAGAATAGGTAAAAACCTTAAACATGTAATTCAACATATATTTAAACATATAAATGATGCATGATATACAATTTTGACACATATATAAAATATGCATTTGAAAATAAATTATAAAAGTCTAAGACATAACATATAAAATACATAACATAGCAATAATACATTAATTCTAAAGTAAAAGCAAATATTGCATAATAATAAAAACATAAGTTTTAAAAAATATATGTATGATATAAACAAATGACAAATAGAATGAGCGCATAAAAAATGTGATATTTAATAATAGATTTAAAATATAATATATAATAAAAAGTATACTTATAAGAATAAAAATATAAAATATATTGGTTTAGAAAAATAATGTATAAAGCATCAAGTATGTAAAAGAATTCATATTTATAATAAAATAATTATATAATATGTATAAATATAAGTTTAGAATAATATGAAATAAGTAATTAATGATGAAATATACGTACTATACAAGTTATAATATTATAATATCTTCAAAATGTGTAATAATAGAATATAAGTAAAGTAATTATTAACATATAAATAAAAATAAGTATGTAATACAAGTTAAAACTTTTAATGATAATAACATATAGATAAAAATAATAGTATAAGAAATGACATAATAATATAAAATAATTACAATATATAATATGAAAGTATATATGTAAAAAAAATACATAATATATATAAATAATTAATAAATATATAATACAAGTAAAAACATAATAATATATATGTAATAATGTAAAATAATAATAATTTGTGAAAAACAATATACAATAGATAATAATATATAATAAGATAATTATAATATATAAAAATAAGGTTTAAAAAATAATAAAAAAAATAAAAATATAAAAAAATAGATATATATATATAATAATAGAAATAAATATATAGGGTTAGATTTGAAGTTCAATAAAATTACAGGGGCTAATTAAAAAATAAAGCTGAATTAAGATCCTAATTAAAACACACGTAAAACGAAAGGGACTCATTGGGCAAAACACCCTATTCCCAAAACGGCAGCGTTTTAATTCTGGACTTAAAATAGCTATTGTAGGGACTAAATCAAAACTGAAACAAAATATTAGGGCTAAATCATTAATAAAATAAAACATAATTGTAAATACAAAAAAGGTGGAAGGACCAATTGGGTAATTAACCAAATCTTTAAAAACACGCGGATCCTTCCCGGGTAATCGGGTCAACGCGCGGATCCTTAGTCTTAATACGACGTCGTTTTAAGCTTATTGGATTAAGCTAAAACGGCGTCGTTCTGTTAAGGCTATATAAGCCAAATTTTAGTTTTAAATTCATTTTTACACCCGGCTCTAAAAAAAGGGGGTGAAATCCTCTGAATGAGGATCTGGGGCCGACACCGGAGCTCCGTCGAGCCTCCGTTCTCAGGCATTCACGCGCTCACGTGCCACCGTGAACGTCGCCATGCGCGGCGGTCGGAAACTGGGAAATTTCCTACTTCAGCGCAAATCAGAAAAGGTTCGTCTTCCTTTCCCCTTTTCGTTCGCAATATATGTGCATGTATTTAAAAGAAAATTTCACCTTTGTATATTCAATCGATGGTGATGCTTGCTGTATATATGCGCAAGAAATAACTCTTTTGCTGAATTTCTATATTTTTTATTGATTCTCTGTGTATATTTTCTAAAAAAAAGTAAGTCGGTCCCCTTTACATTGTTTTGATTCGGGCTTTTATAGCCACTACTATTATTACATGAACTGGGAAAGAAATCTTTTTATCTCTTTCCATATTTGTTTTGTTTGCTGCTGTGGTTCTTTCCTTCTTTTGCAGGTATCAACGGAAAATCTGGTAGTGAATGTGCTGGTGTGGATTCGCACGCTGATTACGGAGGTAGAGTCCCGGCGCTGATGGAGGGTCACTGGAACGACGTGAGCAGACACGTCCGTTGGGATGGCTTTTGGAATCTTCTGTTTGCGGCGCGAGGAGAAAGAGCTAGGGTTGGAAACCCTAGCTGGTAATTTTAAGTTTTGGGCCTCTGTTATTTGGGTCTGGTTTAGTCCTAGGCTAGGTAGGGTGTAACCGGTTTGTTTGGGTGTGTGTATAACGGGTCTGAGGTATTTGGGCTTGTGTTTGGGCTCTTGTAAACTGGACTTTATATGGACTGTTTAAAATAAATATTTATTTATTTATTTTCTTTTGTTTTATTTAAGCCCGGTCAAATTTGGGCTATTACAGTCCCAATAGTTGCTTCCTTAAAAGAGCCATTTGGGAAATATTTAGCCTTAATGACCTTGTAGCAAAGCAAGTTGTTGTTATGGATAAGGCACCACTCTTATTTAGCTAAAACAATCAGATTAAATAAATGAAGGTCTCGAAATCCCATACCCCTTTTGTTCTTTGGTTGACAAACTTTGTTCCATTTAAGCTAAGAAATCTCTTTCCTAGCTTCTCTATTATGCCAACAAATAACTGTGATAAATTGCTTGATCGAGAACAAGCAACCCGTGGCCACATTCTATATTTATCAATCCACACAATGCCAATGAGAGGATATTATTAACTCTTTAATTGAACTATGAATTCCACTGTTGTAAGAGAGAAAATTCTCTGAAAAATTATTTCAGAAAATTTTTAGAAATATTTCTCTTATTTAAACTTGACATAAAAGTTTAGAGAAATTATGAAATTACCCCACTGATTATGGAAAATTTTCTGATTTGAAGTGAGCCCATACTCGACAAACATGAGCTTGAGGATAGCGGCGAAGACTACTTGGTTGAAGCATTTATCCTAGCTGAATCAGAAATGTACAATTTTGATTAAGTGTTTACTACTTTAGATATCACAACTAAGTTCCAGTTTTGGAAAAAATTTAAAACTCTGTTTTTTCTTTAAACTTAATTTTCTGCTACGTTTTCCAAACCCGATTTTCCAACAATTGGTATCAAAGCCAAGTTGTGCTCTATCTATAAATATAAACAGATAATCAAAATATATTTCTCTTATTCTTGAATGATTCAATTTTATAGAAAGTGACATTTTTTAGATCTTATGTATGTTTTAAGTTATATATGAGAATGGATGTGATATTATATATTTGTTATATAATTATTAATTTTGCTATGGTTTTGGTTATTAGAAAATAGACTGTGGGCTATCATCTCTACATAGGACTGATTTTTTTTTTTAAATTTATAGAGTTCTTGTGAGCTAGAAATGAACATAGGACTTAAATGTAATTTTTCAAAATGAGTCCATGATAATGAGAATATGGAGCGATAGTGGCTAAAAACCCAAGCTGTGGAGAAAAACTATGTAATTTTTGTTTTTAATTTATTTTCTAGAAATAGAACCATGAAAACCTTGGTTGATAATTTTATTTTAATTACCCAAGTCATTATATATCTATTTTTATAATTGTTTATGATATTTATATTATGTTATATTATAATTTATATAATTGTGTGAGATGATCTACTGTTGATTGATTAAAAAAAGTATGATAATGAGTAAAGACATATGTTGTATTGTTCCATTCACTTCTTTAGGTTATTTGATTGTTCTGAGAAGTGTTGTAATGAGAAGGTGTATGCCTAGGATTGACTCTGGAAAAGAAAAGCTTGATTTTTAAGTGGTCAAATATGACTCACCTCCCTTTCTTGGGACCTTACTTGGTACATGGTTCACATTCAGTTCTTCGATTTTTCCCTTAAAAGAAAAACTATGGAGAATCAAAATTGTTTGTTTTTATGATTGATTGGTTCTTGTGAATAAATGAATGTGAATATTATTATAAAATTTCCATAGCATGCCATGCATATATAGAAACATGTCATATAGATTAGGTAAGAATGCCACTAGGGCTATTGTATGATCATTCTTGAAATCTGGGATAAAAACCTTACATGTTTTTAAAATATTGAGTGGGAGAAGGTCATTGAACAATACCTACAACCTCTATTGATGGTCCTTAAGTGATAACATGATAAAGTTTCGAGTTGGTTCTTACCCTGGATGCACCCCAAGGTAAACTTTATCATTTGGGTTCACTAGATGAGATTTCCTTTTAAGGACAACTAGTCATGCATGACTTTCAATGAGATTGTCCCAATATGACTCACAAATGAAAACATGTTCATGATGAGTGTTGAGTCAATGGCTACACACTCAAGATTGTCTTATTAAATAATTTCTCAAAAAATGATATTTAAGCTAAAGATGATGGCCAAACATTAAATAGTTGTTGGTTCGTATGGAGTCTTGAGAATTAAGATTCACAAATTGATTAGATGTAACCCATGTTCTTGCTAGTTAATCATGGGATCCCAATGCGACATGATTGATGGATGTGAGAATGATCGTAGTAATGGAAAAATGTTTTTCAAGGTTTTAATACAAGACACATGCATCATACTACATTCTTGATATGTTGTTGAAATGAAAATATTTGCTTCATACAAAGATAATAATTAGTGAATCTTTACTATTTTTCAATTCAAATGTCTCCTACTCCTCTTACTAGCATTCTTACTAAGAATAAATTGAGATAAATTTCAAGAATGGAAACGAAACTTGCTAATAGTTCTTATTTGTGAGAAACATAAATTCTGTAACAGCCCATTTTTAGTGGTGACAAAAACAATGGTTTCGGGACCACGATTTTGATCAATGAGTCAATATTTCTATAATTTATTTATTATTTATAGGGTTATTACAAGGTCTTATTAAATTTTGGTTTGATAATTTTAACGTTTAAATAGTTAATTAAGTAATAAGTATTAAATCGCAAAACTTGTAAAATTTAATCGCTATTAGTTTATTTGTGTTTAAGGGCTATAAAAACATAAATTAAGGGCTTTAAAAGGAAATGAGACCTAATTAATATATAGTGGGCGATTAAGGTGGTGATAATTAAGAAATTTGAGTTATTAATTAAATGTAAAAATGGTAAATTAATTAATAAAACAAAAGAAACAAAACCAAGTTGTCATCTTTCTTAGTCTTTCATCTACTGAAAATTGAAGGGGAAACTCCATGGTTAAAGCTTAAGTTTCAGCCAAGCTAAAATTGATGCATGTGAGTCATTTTTTTTATATCATTTTTAGTAATTTTTATGTTTTTTACATCGTTGTAGTTTAATCTAGCTAACTTGGGAACCAATTTGTAAAATTGTTAAATTTTTAGAGTTTTACCGTGGATGAATTTGTGTTTCTCATGAATTTGTATGATATATTATTAAGCTTGATAATTAAATAGGACTATTCTGTAAAGTGATTTTAGTTAGTTTTAAAGTTCAGGGATTAAGTTGTTAAAAATGTAAATTAACATGAAATTTTTATAATAAAATTATAAAATTGGACTATATAGAGACCATATGGAATTCTACATAAGGGTTTTTGGGTTAATTTATGATAATTTTGAGAATTTTGGTTTTAGGGACTAAATTGAATAAAAGGTCAAAGTTTAGGGTAAATTTGTAAACTATAATTAAAGGGTTAATATTATAAAGGGTTAATATTATAAATTTAAGTGTTGTAATATGTTTAATTTGGTTAATTGAATTAAACTATTATATTTAGATCAAGAAACGAACCAATTTGTTGACAAATCGAGGAAAAGAAAAGTCGTCGAGTAATCGTCGTCTATGTCGTTAGTTATCGTGTGTTGGTAAGTTCATATTTCAATTATTATGTTTATAATTATTGTACTTATTACTTGTTTAATTAAATGAAATTGAATATGGTTATGGTCAATTGGTTGATAAATGAAATGGAAGTATAAAGTCGAGTTTGAAATGTACTGGAAAAACATGTTAAGCCCGTGTGTACTTAGTGAATAGCTAGGATACAAATGACATGCCATTTTAGGCACAGTAGGCTTTTGAGTCGGTGAATTTAGTAGGCTTCGTGCTGATGTATTAAACATGTTTCGTGTCAGTGTATTTAGCAGGTACTATGTACTAGTGATGGATAACGTACTGATGGCTTGAGATCCTGTATGTGTTGTGGATTCTCTAAAGTTTGTGTGAGCAGCATCGTGTATTGGTTAATGTCCTTATGTTAGCTCGTATAAGCATTTCCCTCTCATGTATCTGAAGTTGATTTACTATTGTTCTCTGGGCAAAACAGTTAATTATTGAAAGGAAAATTGAATGAGATGTTATGATGATATACATTATAGTATATGATTATTTGACTCGTTTTATTTTGATGATATGAATCATCCAAGTTTAAGTATTTCGAAAGGTTGAAATGATGATGTATATATGGCAAGAATTGTTAGTTTCATGTTTGTACGTTTTAAAATAAGTTAATAAGTATGTGTTGTTTTGTTTTATGAACTTATGAAGCTTATTGTAAGCTTACTTTAATTGGTTTTCATCATTATAGATCGTCAGATTTGCACTGTCGATTGGAACGTGTTGGATATCCCACTATCTGGCAACCCATTCGGTAGCTATTTGTTCATTTTGGCTGGTTATAGGTGGCATGTAAATAAGGTTTTGGTTATATAAGTCTAAAGCATTATGATCATATGATGTGTATTTTGAAGATCATGGAAAATGTGAGTATGTAGGTTTTATTTGGTAAATTTGGATTTTTTGGTTTGAGTTGATGAATGTATGAATGGTTGTATAGGTGTTTTTAAATGGTTGTTTTGGTAGGTTAGGTTAATAGGCAACTTTGAAATGCTTGTGCTTGAAAAATGGCAAGTTTGGTTATGACAAGATATGATCTTATGATAATTTAAATGAACATTTGATGGTTTGATTGAATGTTGGAATGTGTTATCTTTCATTTGAAGGATGTTTGAAAGAATTTTACTTGTGATACATGTGATTGAATGGTTGTTGTATATATATTTGAATTGTGGTGCCAATAAGGGTATATTGGTAGACACTTAGGTTGAGTGTGAATTGGTATGTTTTGACACTTTGAAGCATATTTTAGATAGGTTAGTTGTTGGTTATTGCATTGCTTGGAGTCTAAGGATTTGAATATGAATTAAGTTTGATTTTGAAGGAAATATTAGGCACACACGTCTTGTGACAGGGGCTACCACACGACCATGTGCCTCACACGGTTGTGTGATTCTTAAGTTTTGGTGAAGGCTTTTCCCACACAATCACAGGTTGTTACATGGTCTGGCGACACAACTGTGTGACCCTATTTCGAATTGCACATGGTTTGGCCACACAGTCATGTGACCCTATTTTCAAATTCTGCACGCTTTGGTCACACGGTCATGTGACTCTTGTTTTCAGTTTTTTCTACATTTTCTGTTTGGTTTCAAATTAATCCCTAATTATTTCCAAATTGATTTTTAAGTTCCGTACACTTGATTTAAAGCTCGTTTCTGTATGAATGCTATGAATGATGATTGGTTAATAGAATTTAAATTATTATTTGATTAGTTTTTATAATGTAATGAGAGTCACTATGTGTTGTAATACTCCGTAACCCTAATGCAACAACAAAGACGGGCTAAGGGTGTTACAAATTTGTCCTTGACGAACCTTGCCCACTTAAAGCTGAGCGCAAAGCGAGAAATCTCTGGAGAGATTTTGAGTTGATTGCTCATTATTATATATTACCTTGAATAAGTAGTGTGCTGCAAAAGCAATATGAGAATTTTCGTACTACTAAAAAGATCATGACAATTTTGGAGGATTTGCTCGGTGGTTAAGTCACATTGGCTTGACAATCCACTATTACAAATTTGACACTTTGGTCAAAGAACATATGTTTAAGCTTGTGAGATTCTTTGTAGAAGTGGAGGACAATGGTTGAATGAGACGTGAACACTCAAATTGAAATAGTGTTAAATCCTTGACCAAAGAGTTTTTTGGCTTTAGGGTCACTTACAATTTAGGGAACAAGACGCTTACTTTGACTCAGCTCATGAAGGAATTATAATCCTATGAGTTGATGCTGAATGGTGGTAAATTGGTTCAGAAGAAACCAGAGGCAAGCTTAGCAATGGGTCTCTTGTCTTCTAAAGGGAAGTAGAAAGCTAAGAGAAAGAAGAAACAAACTAAGTTTTTGATTCCACCTCGTATGGATAGGAAGAAGACTAAGAAGTCAAAGGATCCTAAAAAATCAGATGTTTCTTCTGCAACATAAAAGAGCACTTCAAATCAAATTGCAAAGAGTATTTGAATTATCTAGCTGAAAAAGGCAAAAGTATGAAACTATTTATGGTTGAGGCTTGCTTATTGGAAGAATCAATTGACAATTTGGTTATTGATTCTGGTGCCACTAACCATGTTGTGTTTCTTTATAGGGGTTCAGCGAAATGAGAAGTTTGCGTGACAAGAACCTCTCGTTGTGAACCGAAGATGGGAATTATGTTTCAACTAAAGTAGTGAGAGAAATTATTTTACATTTTGATAAATTTAAAAAGATTATTTTAAATGACGTATTTTATATACCTCATTTTAAGATGAACTTAGTTTCTGTAGCATGTTTATTTAAAGACAATTATTCCGTGACATTCAATAAAGGGATTGCTATTCATAAAAATTGTACTTTAATCTATAATGGATGGATGAAAAACAATCTCTACTTCATCAAAACAAATAACTACTCAATGATTCAAAATAAAATTGTGAATAAGAAGCTTAAAACTTCTAACTCTAATGAGGGATACCCATGACACTTAAGACTTGGTCATATTAACCAAGAAAGAATCATTAAACTCTTAAAAGATGGTCTCTTAAATATACTTAAAGAAGTTAATCTTCCACAATGTAAATCTTGTGTGAAAGGTAAAATGACCACGAGGTCTTTTAATATGAAAGGTATAAGGGCAACCTACCTTTAGAACTTGTGCTCACTGATGTATATGGTCCGATGAGCATCAGTGCTCGAGGAGGTTACAATTATTTCATGACTTTCATCGACAACTATTTTCAATATGGATATGTGTATCTAATGCACCGCAAAAGCGAAACCTTTGATAAATTTTAAGAATTTCGTACGAAAGTGGAAAAGCAATTAGGTTGATCCATAAAGAATCTTAGGTTTGACCGAGGTAGGAATATTTGTTCGACGAGTTCTTAGGATACTTCATAGAGAATAAAATCTTATCCCACTTGACTACGCTGGGCACTCCATAATAGAATGATGTAGTTGAAAGAAAGAATAGAACCTTGCTTGACATGGTTCGTTCAGTGTTAATCTATTCACAACTCTCTACTTCCTTTTAGGGATATGCAATACAAACGGTTTGCTATATTCTGAATGATGTGCCAACAAAGTTTGCTTGTAAAACACCTTAAGAACCGTGACATGGAAAGAAACCCACTCTAAATCACTTTAGAAATAGGGTTACCCAACACACGTTCTGGATAAGGATGCAAAGAAGTTGGATGCCCGGACAAAATTGTGTATGTTTGTAGGATATCCGAAAGGAACAAAGGGTGCATTATTCTACAATCTGAAAGATAATACGATTAAATTTTCTACTCATGCTACTTTCCTTGAGGAAAACTACATGGATAACTTTAAGCCTCAAAATAAAGTAGTATTCGAGGAACTTTCAGGAGTTGTAGGACAATCACCAATTTCAATTCTCAAGAAAGTTATAGAAAGACCTGCAAACAATCAATAACATAGGGGAGTTTGTCATAGTGGGAGAGTTTCTAAGAAACCAAACTTCTTCATCTATGATGATAATATTTATAATACGAAAGCCAATCATGAGGATGATGATCCACTCACTTCTGATGAGGTTATGCAAGACATTGATTTCAAGCTCTAGAAACATGTCATGGATGCTAAGATGGATTCTATGAAATCCAATATGGTGTGGGAACTTATAGACTTTCCGGTTAGGATTAAATCCATAAGGTGTAAGTGGATCTACAAAAAGAAAAATGCGGATGGAAAAGTGGAAACACATAAAGATAGACTTTTAGGGAAATATTATACATAGAAAGAAAGTATCGATTATGATGAGACTTGTTCTTCAGTAGCTATGCTCAAGTCTATCCGCATACTCTTATCCATTGTTGTTACTCTCGATTACGAGGCCTAGCAAATGGATGTCAAGACAACATTCTTGAATGGCTATCTTGAGGAGACCATTTACATGGCTCAACCCACTAGCTATGTTGTCAAAGAAACGAAGTAGAAAGTTTGCAAACTGTTAAGATCCATTTATGGACGTAAGTAGACGTCCCGTTCATGGAATAAAAGATTTGATCAAATGATTAAGACTTTTAGGTTTTAGCAAAATACTGAGGAATCTTGTGTTTATAAACATATAAATGACAAAAAGGTGGTCTTCCTCATTCTGTATGTCGATGATATTCTACTTATCGGAAATAATTTACGGGAATTATTATCGATTAAACTGTGGTTATCTAAAAAATTTAGATAGAAGGACTTGGGTGAAGCTAGTTATATTCTTGGAATTTGAATCCTTAGGGACTGAAAGAATAAAACGATAGCTCTATCACAAGTTTCATACATCGATAATATACTGGAACAGTTTGCAATGACCAATGCGAAGCTAGGTGCTCAGCCGACTGGATCAAGTTTTCATTTTTCTTTGGATGTCTGTCCTATGACAGTAAAAGAAAGAGAGCATATGAGTAAGGTTCAATATGTTTCGATAGTTGGAAGCCTTATGTATGCTATGTTTTGCGCACATCTAAATATTTTTTTAGCTGAAGGAATAGTAGCTGTGGTGAAAGTAGCTTCTGAATATAACCCTGCAGATTTGTTTGCTAAGACTCTTGTAACTAGGAGTTTTAACAAACACGTTGAGGATTTGAGAATGTAAAACATGACACATTTAATTCATTAGGGCAAGTGGGAGATTGTTGGCAAAGGTGCTCATATTGTAGTAAACATGTAATTATTTTCTATGTATTTGAACGATGAATAAATAAATAAAGTTAATTTCACATTTCACTATTATGTCTTATGTTTCTGTCTTTCATGTTTTACAAACATAGCTGAACTGTGACAAACAAATATTAACTCATTAAGTGTCTAAGTTCAAAATGATGATAAATGGCACAGTAAGAATGCTTACATTGCGAGAAAGAGAACTTACTTCATTAGATAATCTAAACAAGTCCGTAATCTCGTAAAAGAATCAAAGTGAGTGTTTGATTCAAATACTTAGAAGGATTATCATGTTATCTACAATTCCAATTGAGGAGATGACTAGTCTTGGCTATCGGACCAATTGACTCCACAAGTAGAGACATAGATGTACTCATTGGAAGAATGATACATCAGATTGGACCTAAGTTGAATTAATTCTGAATTTGTTTGTGAGTTAATTCACTTGTGACATTCATGGTATGATTTACCTAAATCCTGAGTTAGTTATTGACCATGCGTATGTAACTCATGTGCTTTGATATAAGTGGAGGTTTATGCTTTAAAGATGATCAAACCCATAACTGGTATATTGGGTATATGACTTGTGTATGGCATGGCTTTACTAGCAACAATGGAATTCATAGCTCAAATAAAGAGTCAACGATATCCTCTCACTAGAATTGTGTGGATTGATAAATATAAAATGTGGCCATGGGTTGCTTGTTCTCGAATAAGCAATTTATCACAATCATTTATTGACAATGATCATATTAATCATTAAGAAGACACAATAGTGAAAATGAGATAAAATAAGATTGTATTGAGTAAACGAATTTAACTTAAAGGAATCAATGATATCATATAAGGATAACACACACATGACGAGGTCATTGGACAAAATAGTTTGATGAATTACTTTCGTAAAAAGTATATAATAGGGTGTTTTCAATCATGGTACTTCTTGTGGACTGACTCCATGTTTAAGTAAATTGAGAATTATTGAAACGATACTTTTAGACATAATTGCAATTACTCGAGCCTAATTGTATGTCCGATTGGTCTTTCCGCTGCATTTGAATTAGAAGAAAATTCTACAACTTTGAAAATAATTTAATTGAGTCGATTTATTCAATGTAAAATTAAATTAAGTAGTCGTGAGAATTGTCCAACTAGAAAATTTGATTAAAGAACAAAGAAGAATTAGTTACCTGGATATCTTGATGAGGGAACCTTGATAGTTCACAAGTAGACAAAACCTGAATTAGATAACATTCACTCATTGAGCTACTAAGACGACTTTCCTCCACACATACAATAGGAAACAATCAAAAGCCTCAAAACAAACAAGAACCTGAGAGAACCAGGTAAATGAAATCAGAATCTATAAAAGGAGCCCAGTCGAGGCTTCCAATGACTCTTAGGAAATCAACAGACCAAGGAATAACCTACTTTCATATTGATTAGGACAAAAACACCTAATAGGCGTGAAGGATGGGAAATAAAACCAAGCCTCTCCACTAAAGAGTAAAAAGAAAAACATAATTAGGTGAAGGAAGTAACAAAGAGAAGAAACTAAACAAAGATGAAGAAAGAATCTCGAAAAGCAACATCAAAGGCATGTCTGCTTTCGGTGGTGGAAGGTTAACACGAAGGAAGCTTCGATAGAGAAAAAAAATCCAAGCTATCTAGTTTATACAACCTTCCATATTTGTACACTAACAAATACAAATAACTACTATTATCCTCAACGCAATTTAAATTTCCTAAGGAGTAAATGAGATTTATAAGGGCATGAAGGGAATTTCATTCTCACTTTTCGGTCTGTGAAACATGGGATTTAGTGTCTATAGCAAAAAAATACTGATCATGATTAGATTATTTTTTAATTGCCACGTAAGCCGATCACTACAGTGTACGGTCTAACCATGAACCTATTGCATGTACAATTTGCGAGATGGAGATCTTTTTCTTTTAGTACTGACTTGTTTTAGAGGAAGCTCATATAAGTAATTGATTTTTAATTAGAGATATAAATTTACTCCAAAATATTTTTAGACTCCCAATATCATTCAATACATTACTAGAAATTCTATCTCATGAGTGTGTATGTGAAAATCATGTATATAGAGGTTGGCTTGAAAATAACATACAATAAATAATTAAATGTATAGTTTGAAACTAATTAATAATAACACATTTAAAATAAAAAAAAGTAGATTAAATTGTGAATAAAATGAAATTTAAACACACAAATACATCATATTAAGAATACTAAATGTACTACGATTATTTAAATTGAGAATAAAATAAAATTTAAAGACAAAAATACGTTATATTAAGAAAATAAAACGAGTATAATTATTTATCATGAAGTAATAAACTGTGTATATCAAAATAAAAATGTATTATAAATAGTATAGATGAGAAAGGTAAATCTTTCCGTTTTCTTCCACTCTATTTATCTAAATTTGTCATAACTTTTAATATAATATAATATAATATTTATATTTTTATAAAATTACTAATAAGTTTAAATAATTAATATCACTAACTATTTAAATTAAAATATTCACTTGAATTTTTATAAAAATACTAGTATTATGAATTGAAATAAGTGTTTTAAAAAAATCTACATATCATCTAACTAAATGAATTAGACTAACTAATATTATTATAATAATAAAGGAAACAAATTAGATAAAAAAAAAGTATACAAATTAAATCATAAATTTAAGTGGAATAGAGTGGTGAGTACCATAACATGATTTAAGATAACCTATACTTAACACAATTTATACCGTCATTGAAAATTAAATATTCAACAATATTCAATCTAGTTTTTTTTTTTTTTTTTATGGATATATATTACATATTTGAATATTAGATTTACAATATGGTATTAATTCTGCGTATAAATATGAGACAAAAAATCATTGCTTAAATTCACTTTAATTTTAATATAAATATTTTGGAGATTTGAAATTTTAATCAAAATTCGAATTACTAGATAAATATTTTGGATATTAAAATCGAATATTCATCTCATTTTAAATTTTGTGAATATTTCTCCACGTAAAATCATGAATTAACAGATCATATGGGTTACATGCAATTCTTCAATGTTGAAGTGTAGGGAAAAATAAAGTAGTTCATCAAATATTGGGTAATTTTGATTTCCAATATAACTTAATCCATTGCTTATCTGAGGATGAAGATAAGTGTGGCGTGGCTGATGTATATATGCACCATACTTCCACATGTTTTTTCTTATTTGAGTGTGAAAGTTGATAGCAAAGGTGGGGTTTTGGATTCACAAAAAACTATTTCCAATTTCCAAATTTATACATGAATTAACATTAATGTTTACAATTTCATTTCTATGGCTACCTTTTATTTAGTAGTCTACAATGGGTTTTCTTGCATTCCAAACACCTCAAATTTGTCGGTGCCATACTAGGGTTTTAAAGTTTTTACCCGAGCAATTTGAAAATTTGAAACTTCAAACAAAAACATCCAGGTGAAATTCACTTTTAGTTTTTTTTTTATATTTTAATAATAAAGATAAAATAAAAGTCATAAATTAGTTAAATACTTATTTGCAAGTTTTACAAATAGTATAATAATTAAATATTATTTTTAAGTTATTAATTCTACAAAATAATTTAATTTAATTTAATTTATCTATATAAGGCATTTTTTATTTCTCTCATGCATATATTGATCAGTTAGTATTGGTATTATTGTTAATATAAGAAGGCATAAGTTTGAGTATTCTTACTTAAGGGTTAGGGAGAAATTATAAATAATTTTAGACATTGTATAAAAAAAATTGTTAGATCATATGTGTGAATTTTTAAAATTATAGGTAAAATGAAAATAAAAAAAGTAATTGAATATGTATGGAATTTTAATCTAGCGAAAGGTTAAAAACATCCATGAATGGCATCGGGATGGGTGCTTTTCATACTTGACGGACGACTTTCACTTCTGTTTGCATTAAGACTTTGACCAAATCCCATTTTATTATTCGGCTTAAGTACCTGAATTATAACACTTCTTCTAAATTGATATCTGAAATTTTTATTTTATCATAATTGGTATCTAGACTATTAAATTTTTATTTATTTTATCCCAACAGTTAGTTTGCTTAAGAAAAAAACAATTCCAGTCATTCACAAGTTGTCACGTAAATATCTATCTATTTATTTATTTATTTTAAAATAGTACTACAACTTGTTAATTGACATTGCAATGATGGTTGTCGCAGCCTCGCAAGTTGTTGAATTTTGTATCCATGTACGCCGACCAGAATGTCTCTAAGCTTAGTTCAATAGGAAAAAGTATGCCGGTGAAATTGTAAAATGTGTAGGGATTGTTTCTGTCGACTAGAACTCTTTCGTCACAAAGTAACGTCGTTGTGGAATGGTACATCTGAGGGATGGTGGTTGCATTTTGAATCTCGAACCGTGAGCTAATATAATTTTCGGGTCGGTACAAAATCGGACTCAAAACTAGGTCCCAACCTTGTCCGTATTCGGCTATCCCCAACTTGGCACCGTTGATGAGCCAGACGTTGCTGTTTGGAAGCAATACCATGTCACCATGACTCTAGCTAAAGGCATAGTCTCCATTACCCATTCTAGATTCAGGTCTTTTATTTTAATTTAAACGCATGTATCTAAGGCAGCCATGAAAATACCTTTAAAAGATTGAAGGCAAGATCCTTTAAAAGCACCACATACTAGAACTTTAGCTTCAATGGCTGAAGCTTTCAAGTTCTTCAATGGAAGCAAAATGACTGAAGTAAGGTCTAGTGGTGAGGCAATGATGCAAAGAGAAGCTAGAGAAGAAGGATTGAGGAAACGAAGGAAGGAGCTGCTATTTTAGTAATATTTTGAAAAATAGAAATAAATAGATACTTAGCTGGCAAGTTGTGATTGGCCAAATTTTTTTTCTAACAGGACTAATAGTTGGGGTAAAATAAATAATTGTTTAATAGTTTATGTATTAGTTTTGACAAAAGAAAGTTCATATATCAATTTAGGAAAACTAGTATAATTTAAGTAACATTTTATTATTTAAACTTTATTATTAGTAAAGATCACTATAAATACATGAAAAATTAATCCAGCAAAAGTCTATATAATATACACATCATTTGAGTTAAAACTCAAATAATATATATATATATTACAATTACAAAAAAAAAATAATAAAATTATTGATGAATCATGAATCAAACTAAAGTTTGGATGACATTGTTATTATTGTTAGTACATAAAAACGTGAATTTAATCACGCTGAAATAAATTTATCTTTTTATTTAAATATTAAGGAAAGATTATTAATAATTATATATATTATATAAAAAAATTATTGATAAATTTAAATTTTGTTAATAATCGAAATTTAGTCAGAAATGAATGGGTAAGCCCCACTAATGTCTGAGAAAATCTAACATTCCTTAACCTACTTGATCATCATCGTTCCCTTCCAAACACTTTCACATTGAAAAGGAAAAGTGGAAATATTTATTTCCCAAAAAGAAAAAAGGGAATTGACACCACAAAGTAACAAAGATTAGCAAATAAATGTTAAGAGATGGAGATGCATTATACCTCTACCCCCTTCTTTTCTTCATCTACTTTTTTTTTTTTTTATTGCTTTGCTTCCATCATTTCCCAATGTTTTTTCCCCCTTTTTTTTTTTTTTTCACTTTAACCACCTCTAAAGATAACAAAAGTAAACCTAAACAGGAAGCAATGAACCATTACATCCTAACACGCCGAAACAAATTAAAGGAAGAAGCAAAGTACAACTGTAGATAGAAGATATGATCACCTAAATCCATCATTGCTCCGATCAAACGTATATCGATTGTACCATAATCATGTTATACATATATAGGTAGAGTTGTTAGTAATTATGTCCCATTTTGATTCACAGTGAAATTGGTTTTGATGAGATGAAAAGTAGTAGTGATAGTGAAATTAATTATTATAGTGGTGAGGTTTGATACTTTAGCTGTGAGATTAAACACTGTGAGATAAGAGCGACGCTGAGGGGCGGGCAGGGCTTGGCTCCTTTAAAATAGAAAATGATCATTTTAGTCTCTTTAAAATTTTAAATGGACAAATATACATACAAAGATAAAATTATACTTATCGTGAAAAATATATTTGAATTCAAACACAATTGTAACACTAAAGTAAAAATAAAAAATGATGATTACCAACATTAGATTAAGAATTTATACACAGTCAAGAAACATTTTACTGTAGATTTGGTTTGGTAAAAGTAAAATGGAAATGTTTGCATTACTTAAAAAGAAATGCCAAGTTCATGGAATATTAAATTATTTAGGCAACTAAAGTATAAAATGCTGATTCCTAGAAATCCCAGACTTCCACTTTTAAAAGTAGAGTTTGTAGGCAGCCACTATTTATTAATTTACTTTCTATATTATACCTTCAAAGGTAGGTTTTATATGCCAACCACTGGGAGATGAGATCCCCATCATTATTCAAAAAGCTCTTCAATGTGGGAAAAAAAGGAGTATCATCCCATCCTCCCTTTTTGCCTTGGGGGCTTGCTTACTTTCTTTTCTTGGATTATAGATGTTTTTATCATAAAATAAACCCAGTTTTTTCACATAGAGATGATCCTCAAGTCAAAATAGTTTTCATCACATTCACAAAGAAGCAAAAGAATTAAAAATTCAAGCCCATAAAACTTTCCTTTTTTTCTTCATTCTTCTATGGAAAATGTAATGCTGTAAACATGAAATGAGAGCAGATACATAATGAACAAAGAAGAAAAAGAAACGAAAACAGATAATCTTATTAGTGAAGTCTATGGGAGAGCCTTTTCAAAGTGGGGGTGGTTAAATGAGTAATAATTTAGGGAAAAAATGTCTGATAAAGTGCTTATGCTTTTCTAGTAAGCCAGAAAAGAGGCTAAAATGGGTCCACCGATAGCATTAATTTTAGGACATGTGCAACTGAGTTGTGATTTTTTTTTTCTTCTGAGAATTATATTATTATAATTATAAACCTATATCCAAACAATTTTGAAATAAAATAAATTAATACAAGTCACAAACATACTAAGAATTATAATAAGTTGGACTAAAACCTTTTCATTAGATTAAAATCCATATATAATAATAGTAAATAGTGAAACTTGAATTTAAATACTCAAAAATTAATAATCTCAATTTTTACTAACAATACTAAAGTCTCATAATCTAAGTTGTGATCATTAAAGTGACGTGGAACTCAAATTGTAACACTCAAACTTGATTTAGACGTTACGATCGGATTATGAAGGTTATATTAGCCACCGTGATGGCTAAAACGCTCGCGCATTTCTAGAATATTGTTTAAACTCATGAAGTTGTCTTATGAAAAACCCGTTTTATTTACTTCAAATACTTATTGTTGTTAAGCAATTTATTACCAAAACACAACGTACAAAAAAAATATGTTGTATCAGAGCAGATATTAGATGACATGACATGTTTAGCAAAGCAAAATATCAGGCAGATCAGATCCTGTAATAGTCTATTTTCGGTGAGGTTGGAACAGTAGTTTCGGGACCACAAATCTGAGCCAAAAATAAAAATTTATTTTATTTTTATTTTATGGTTGGCATCATGATAGGAATGTCACATGAAAATTTTGATACAAAAATTTTACCGATTGTGTGTTTAATTAGGGAAAGAACTAAATTGCATAAAATGCAAAAGTTGGGTTCTAGTAGCTATAGGTATGAAATAACTATGAAATTCAAAACTTAAGGTCCTTATATGGTAATTAGGCCATTGACGAGTAGTTAGTAGATATTTTAATGACTCATCCATGGAAAAATTAGAAAAAGGTAGGGACTAAATTGGAAATCAATAAAATTAATAGATGATAATTAATTAAAAAAGAAAAAAAAAATCTATTTTCATATCATCTTCCCAATTTTTCTATGGAAACCCTAAGAGAGAGGAAGAAAAATTTTCAAGCTTAAAAAGGTATGAAATCAAGTCCCGTTTTTAGTAATTTCTATATTTTTGGAATCGAGATAGTCTAATCTTTCTATTTAGGGGATTTATTTGAAAAGTTATCAAGGTATGAAATTTGGGTCATGGATGAATATGCTGAAAATTAGAAATTTATGGTAGAAAATGAAAAGTTATTCATAGATAAACAACTTTTACAAAGCAATTTTTGATGAAAACTTGATTTAGGGACTAAAATGAAAAGTGGTAAAACCCATGAAAAATTTTGAAATTTGTGAAATGTATGTGCTATAAATGTAGTATATAAAATTCGGCTAGGCTTGGAAAGAGGGTTAAATTTCATGAATTTCATTTTCTAAGCTTAAGGACAAAAGCATAATTTTTGAAAAGGATAGGGACAAAATGGTAATTTTTCCTAGGATGTAATAGAATGCAAATGTAAATGACATGTGATATATTAATAGTTAAATTTATCCATATAGATCTAGAAAGACCAACTACGGAACTAGATCGAGGAAAGCAAAAGGTTTCAGATCAGTTGACATTTAAATACGAACCATTTTCAAGGTAAGTTCGTGTAACTTAAATATGTATGTTAATATGCTTGAATTGAATTGTATGATTATGTTGATATGTATGAGATGATACACATAATGAAATTAATCATAAGTTGTGAAATGTAGACAAATTGTCATGTTCCGGTTGAACGTTGAAATTTGATGGAATAAGGTAACATTCTTGAATGAGAATAATACTACACATGTTGTATCAAGGATTTAGCCTGGACGGGTAATCCTGATGTAAGCCACTCGAGCATATGCTATAGATTGGATTTAGCCAAGACGGGTAATCTAGATTAAGCTCTTCAGCGCATATGATATGAAAAGGATTTAGCCTGGACTGGTAATCCTATAATATAGTATGTGGCTCGAGAATGTACTCATTGATTTTGTGCCCCAATGGGTACTTTTGGGTATGAATTGTCAAATAGTTGACAAGTATACCTTGAGTAAACTAACCGGATGTCCAACAAAACTTCAATAGTTCAACGCAGAGGACTTTTGAAACGTGGAAAGGTGAAATTAAATGAAAGCTTATATTATGATGGGCTCATCTATGTTTACTTGATATTCATATGAGATTATGTGACTAACTTGTTTGAATAAGTGTATGTGTTTAGGTACACTTACCCAAAATTGATGGAATGTATATTTATGTTTGCTTGTAATAATAAATATGACCGGTAAGTTATTTTTCGTTATACGAACTTACTAAGCATAAAATGCTTACTCCGTTTGATTTTCCCTATTTTTATAGTGCTCAAAAACTCACGAAGGTTGGAAGTCGGTCAGAGCAATTATCACACTATCCACTGTCTTATTTTGGTATAAATAGAAATCTCATTTGGTATAATGACATGTATAAGCTTATTTGGCCAATGATGGCTTGTAATTGTTGTTTTGTAATCTAGCCATTGGAGTGGATAGTGATGGTCTAAGTTTGGCTATTTTTGAAGTGATGTTTTGGTAATCACATGAGTGTTTATTATGTGTTAGTTGTTGGAATTATGTTAGCATATAAGTTTATAATAAGAGTGAGTTTATATCCATTGATGCATGAGTTAATACCACATGATTGATGGCAAATTTTATGTGAATATGATGTTGGATTGGTGGACATATGCTTGTGAGTTTTGGTGCAGGAAAATGATAAGTTATGGGTGACAAATGAGGCTAGGAAATGGCTTTATTTTGTCTACACGGGTAGACACACGAGCGTGTGTCTTGGCTGTGTGTGACACACGGCTTGTCCCATGGGTATGTGGTCCAGCCGTGTGGTTGGCATGGCCTTAGGCAAGGGTGTATTACACGATCGTGTGAAAACTGCACTTAAATTTTAAAAATAAAATTCGCCACACGGCCTAGCACACGGGCATGTGACTTGGCCGTGTGACTTCAATTTCTTCATGTCATATAAGTTAAAGAGTTACACGGGTTAGAGACACGGGCGTGTGTAGTCACACGGCACGACCACATGGGTGTGTCCCTAGAGCACACGGGCGTGTGGGTATTGTTCATAAGTGAAAATTTTAAAATTTTGAGGAAAATTTTATGAGATCCCGATTGGGTCCCGATTCATTTCTAATGTTGGTATTGGGCCTCGAGGGTCTCTTTAAGGGATATTATGATTGATGTCGAAAAATGTTTAGTAACTAGTATAAATTATCTGTAAATGTTCTGTAAACTTCGGTAATACTTCGTAACTCTATTCCGGTGACAGATACAGGTCAGGGGTGTTACAGATCCTACCCACAACCGCTACACACCATCTCTGACCAACCATCACACCAAACAGGGTTATTAAGAACCCATTCATCCAACAGACCAAATTGTGGTCATAAGCTAATAGAGTATTATGCAAACGAGCTGCTAAGTATAGTGCAGAAGTACCGCCAGAAACAAATATTGCAGATTAATTGTCAAAATTAGAATTACGAGTAAACTGCCAGAATCACAAATCATAATTTACCAGAGCTTCCTCTGTATCATAAACATATCCCAACTCAAATGCACATGTAGATGTCATAACTCAATATGTAGATGTCATAACTCAATTAAACATACTTAAACAAGACATGCTAATTTACAATTTTAACAACTTAAAATCATGTTAGTAAGAACATACAGATTAACAAATTAGAGGTCATATTCAAAATTACTGAACAGAGACATGCTTGTATGCACATACATAAGAACTAGTACACAGATTTACTACATGAACTAACATGCTTTCAGAACATATGCACACAATAACATACATGTCAGATTATGTTTACCAGACATCGAACGTATTCACATAGTAAAAAAATATCACTGTACTCACACATTTAGCCAACACGACCTTGTCAAACCATTCAAGATAGGCCTAAACGCCTGTGTGTGGTGGCTACATATATTCAAGTACCCTTTCCATTTAAGATTTTTTAGTTTAGGGACAGACACTTGGTGACTTTTTGGAGGTCGACACTATAACAACAATCCACGTTTTGCATAAGACATCAACCTCAACCGATTAGCATGTAACACCTCTAACCCATCTCCGTTGCCAGATTAAGGTTACGGGCATTACCAACCAATCAGAACAATTTAATTCCATCGTAATCAAAAGAACAAAATCTCTTTTGAATTTTGAAGAACACTCATGTTTTCATCCTTGAAATCCTCAAGAGATCTTCACACATTTAAGCTCGAATTAGCTTCATAGCTCGTCGAATTTGCAAAATTGAGGTGAGATTCTAATTTTTTTTATTAAACTAAGTGAGATATTATTTTGATTTGAGATTTAAATGATTTAATCAAGATCTCAATATATCATTTGAATTTAAGTTGATTTTTGGCTTGAAAATGGTAGATATTGTATTTCTTGGCTAAGCTTTGGTTTTAAAGTGATTTATAACTCTTTTAAATCTAATTAAAAGGTATTTTATCTTAATTTAACAAATCCTTAATGAATTAAAGCAAATTGAATGTTTTTCCCTTTTAAAAGATCACATAAGCTTTATTTTTTTCGAAAAAATAAGATTGGTGTAATTGGATAAAATTTATGGTTTAGATATGTAGTTGGATGATATTTAGGATGTATGGAGTTTAAATCTAAGCTTAGAAACAAGATTTGAGTGGTTAAACACCTATTTTAGCAAAACTAGTTAAGCTTTCGGTATAAAAGTTAAGAGGATTTGATTTCTGATTTTGGAATGATTTGATTGTGTATGTTGTTGTTAATAATATCTTTGTATTGTGCTTCATGTGTATGTAAAGTGCCAATTCATTTAGGAGCCTTTACTAGCATGAAGAAATACAAAATTAAAGCTTACTTGAGCATGGTAGTTGAAGCAAGAACTAAAGTGAGTGGTATGATATACTACATTTAAACTCCAGTACTCAGGTTAAGGTAGCATATGCAAACCCTTGCTTAATTAATATGTGAACATTGATTTTTCCTGGTGTAAGCCATTGCAATTTTGTTGAGTGTTGGGTATGCATGCTATGCAATTTTAATAAGCCAAATGCATGAATTTAAAATGTGCATGTAGTTATAGGAATAAAATAGGCAGGCCATAGCTGTAAGCCATGTACTTGACGTGATAAGTGTGTATAAATTGTGCATTTAATTATTGTGTGTGTGAGAGAGCATAATATTTAAGGTGAGTTGGTGTACTAAAAAGGTATATGTATATACAATATATATGCGTGGGCTTTATTATATATATAATATATATGTATATGGGTTTTGTAATGCTTGTGAACCAATATAAAAATTTAACGTGAACTCTTGTAACATGTGAATTTTACTGATAATTTACATCTATGCATGCATGAATGAGTATATGAATTATGAGCTCTACGGTAATGCAAGCTCTGATTAGTGCAAAATTTTATTATTGTGAAATGCTTGGTGCGAGCTCAACTATAGTGTGAGCCAATTATATTTATGCAGTATGTTATATTGTGAACCGTGTTAACTTGGTGAATTATATTATTATAGTGAATTGTGTTAATTTGGTGATCTGTATTAATATGACGAATTGTATTTATTTGCCAAGCTGTGTATTGTGAGATTTTGAGTTGTATTGTATGTAAGCCAAGCTATTGCGAGCCCTATGCTAAATAAAATATGCAAATTATGAGTTATTTGAGCTATGACATGAATAATATGTGAATTGTGATTATGTGTGCAATATATGTTTCATGAAAGTTATATTATTTACGAACCATACTCTACTGAGAATTGTCTGCGAATTGTGAATTGTGAATTGTGTTATAATATGCTATCTCTACTTAATTGCGAGCCCTATTATACTGAATATTATGAATGTGTTAAAAGAGATATGTTGGCATTGTGACCTTATAGAATCATGGAACCATTGGATATAGTTGGCATGCCATAGGATTGTGAGTACTCACCCTTTTTATTACAATGGACATTGTAGCTCGGAGATGCGTTGGAGAGATAAGGGAATGTAAAGCATAGCTCCATTCACCGGAGATAGTGCAGAACTTTATATGAGTTGAGAGTGTTGGAGAGTGTGAGCATTCGTGCTACACTTACATTAGAGATAGCACAATGCTTTTTTGAGTCAATAACGAGGTGTTATATGGAGATCTGTTTATCCAATATGTGGTGATAGAGTCCCCTATATGTTTTATAATCACAAAAATGCTAATTTATTATTATTTAAAATATATGAGTTATGATGTGGTATGCACTGTTATGTGATATGATTTGTTATGTGCTATGAAATGTTATGTGTTATGAACTGTTATATAGTATGAACTGCTATTTGGTATGAACTATTATATCTTATGAACTAATGTTTTATGAGAATTGATATTTTATGTGATATGCCTATTTTATGAGAATCGCTTATTATATGTGCACTGCTTATTTTATGAGTTTTATTATGTCTTGTGAGTTACTATTTTGTGTGAGCTATAATAATTTATAAATTGTTATTGTATGTTTACCTTCTAACCTGACTAATGTGTTTATTTGTAGTATATTTGACTCCAATATTGTAGTGACTTAGCTTGTAATGAGATGGGGAAGTGAGCCATCCAACTGATCCAAATCGAGGCTATACCAAGGTATGTTGTGTTCCCAAACCCAATGCGGAAGTCAAGGTGGGACCAAATTATGGGATTTATTATTAGACTTCCTTATAATTGTCGAGTTGTAATTAGACATTATGGGCTCTTTACTTGTTTGGTTTAAAACTTTTATCATTGCGTTAGATAGATGATTGAATGATGGATTGTGATTATTTGATAATTGTTTGAATAATCGTTCGACTAACTTGTAAGTGTAGGTTGAGTAGTCGCTGGTCATCGAGGTAAGCCTTAGATTTTTTTGTGTGATTTGATTACAAACATGTGCTTGGTTTGCATGAGATGTAACATAGAATTTGGTCAAGTTACATAAACTGGTAAATACCTGCTAACTAATTAAATGACAATTTAATGAAGTGTGCATGATGCTTTAATAAATTTTCCAAAATAATACTTATACATATAAATTCTATAATACTATTTTCAGACTTTGTGAAATGGAGTTTTTTTTTTCAACATTGTATTATATTACGATTTAAACCTAATCACATGTTTTTAAATAAGACGATTTCCAATATCCTTTCAAACATAGCCTTTCAAAATACCTTTTTGCATGCACGCATGTGTAATTGAAGCTTTTAGGGTAATTTCTTTGCTAGATATTAAGTTTATTCTTACTGTGAATTGAATGTTCAGAGTAGTGCAATGAAAGCATGTTTATAGACTTTTTAAATATTCTGAATAATTGTGTAGTGTGAATGGTTGATTGGTGTGCTTTGTGGTGGTTTAAACGGAGAGTTACTTCAGTGGCTAATGTGATGTTCGAAATTCAGGTCGAATCATCTTGCCTGGGTTTGGGACACCACGACTAGGCCAATGCCTCACACTTGTTAAGAAACATACAAAAAGTAAAGAAAAGTTAGGTGTGACAAGCTAGGTTTTGGGACAAAATTAATAAATAATTTTAAGGGAAGGGGATCAAACATAAAACCTCAAGTGCACAACCAGACACTTAACTACTGAACTAGATCAATTTACATGCCACAATTAACACTCAAATACGTTATAACATTTGGGGCGTTACACAAACTCTAAGACAAATAATTGAAATAAATCATATTTGAGTTAAACAAAATGAGGATAAAAAACTTGATGGTCATTAAACTAGCTATAAATAGGAAAATACTAGTGCACCTATCGAATAATAGTATAGCTATGGTGAGTAGAGAATATCGTATCCACAAGGACTAAAAGTACTAGTAACTACCGTCTTCTTATTATTTAGCTGACAAATTGGATTGATTGTGTTTTAATCTAAAAATTCTAAACTAATTTAACTAAGAACGCAACAGAGAATGAAATGGGAAAATAATCGAAGATAACTAATGAGATAGACAATATACAGGAAAGAATCCACCTAGACTTCACCTTTTATTATGAATTTGAATTAAACGATTTATTCACTTGTGTCTTGAGTCGTAGAAATCCCTAAATTATGTTAATATCTCTTTCAAGAGTAAGAACAACTAACTCTAGGTTGATTAATTGAAATCTATTTCTAATTAAAACCCCTATCGTCGTATTAACTTGATCTATGGATTCTCCTATTAGATTTGACTCTAATCCGATAGATTTATGTTGTCCTATTTCTAGAATTGCATGCAACTCGACTCAATTATGCTACATGTACTCTTAAACAGGAAATTTTCTTCTACTGAAATAAGCACATTAAACATGAATTAATATCCCGGAAATATTAAACTAAGAAATAAGCATACATAATTGAGAACAAAAATTAAGTATTTATTGCGTAAAAACAAAAATTAAATAAAATGATTCATCATAGGTTTCATCTTTTCTAGGTATCTAGGGAATTTAGTTCGTAATCCTAAATAGAAAAATCTCAAAGTTAGAATAACCACAAGACATAAAGAAACTCAATAAAACTTAGAAAAAAATTAAAAGGAGATCTTCGATCTTGATGGAGATCTACTTCCGAGTTGATTCCGATGGTGTTCTTCGAGTGTTTTCTTCGATCTTCTTTGATTACCCCCTTATATCTTCTTCTAATGGGTATTTATAGATTTTAGAATGCTTAGAAACCCTACAAATTGGGTTTTTCCATGCTTAGAAACCCTACATTTGGGTTTTCCCATGCAATTAGGAGCATCAAATTCACTAATTTGCATAATTAATCATCCAAAAAGGCGTTTAGAATGAGATTAAAATATGTTACTTTTATAGCTTATCATGGATCAAACATAGAACCTCAAGTGCACAACCAGACACTTAATCGCTAAACCAGATCAATTTACATGCCACAATTAACACTCAAATATTTTATAACATTTGGGGTGTTACACAAACTCTAAGACAAATAATTTAAAGAAATCATATTTGAATTCAACAAAATGAGGATAAAATAAAACAATGAAAAGCAAAAGAAAATAGACTAAGCAAGGGCAAAAGAACAAATAAGCTTACTAGGCAAATAGGCCTAGATGGAAAGAATAGGATGCCAATCATGGAATAAAAACCTCAATAAAATAACTTAGATAAATAATAAATAAAGTCAAATTAACACAATAGTATAATAGAAATGAATTAAAAATAGAATGGAAAAGAGAATTCTATGAAAACTTTAAATAAGAATGTCTACAAACTTCAAGCAGAAATGTTGAACAAAGGGAGAAAATTGAATTCTCTACAACACCAAAAGAAATTGAAATGAAAGCAAAGTTTGAAAAAAAAAAAAGAATCACTCTAATTCATAAAACTCACACACTTTTACTAAGGTAAGAAAAGCTACAAATCTCATTCAACCTTGTAGAAATTAATTCGTAGTATATGTTGGTAATACAAATTGGGTAATCCCACATTGTTTGAGAAAAGGTTACTAAGAGGGATTAAATATAACCTTACTTCTTACCCTGATTGAGTAATTGAGACTAAAGGACCAAACACACATGTGTTGCCGCTTGCCGGTCCGTGTCCGTGTTTAATGTTTAGGGTTTAACTGTTAATTTTATCAATTTTAATTGTTACAAACATATTAATGTTTTGTCTGATCCATTTCTTAATATTGCAAAAACATTAAAAGCCTATTGTTTTGACTTTAAGAAAATCTTATAAATAGTAATGTCACTCTCCCCATTTGATGACAAGAAAAAAACAAAAATCTCTTCTCTCATTCTTCTTTTCTCAGCTCATCTATTTTCTTTTTAGCAAATTTTTAAATTAAATTTTTCGACCAAGTTTTCAGCTTTATTTTCTAATCTAGTTTTCCGATTCCTTTTGAAAAGTGTAATACCGATTACGTTCCACCATTTTTGGTTGGGTGTACAAATGTTAAAGTACTGTGTTAACCTTGGAAGGCAAAATCCACTACATGATTACACCGATCAGGGCGGATTTACTTCTAAGGTAATCGTTCTTCCATGGTACAATGATTATTTTATTTATTTACACTCAGTTTATTTTTCTTGTCGGTGTTAAGAATTTCATTTTGTAGTAGTATATTTCTAATATTATACTCCATATGCGTCAAGACACATGGCAAGCCGGAAAGATGCTTAAACAGTAAACCTACCATGAGCAAACCCGAAGGCCACCCGTGAGCTCTCTTTTTTTAGATGACCATCCAGGAAATTGCATACCATTCGTCATCCAGATTCTTGAGCTTCATTGGGAACATGAAGTTGTTGGTTACCAAATATCACGTGGGTTCAACTACTTTATCCCATCAAGTTAGAACGAATATCAAGATCTGTCCTGTAACAAACATCCTCGTCCCATCAAAGACATCCCTTACGCGCTTCGTAACATTAACTAGATTGCAAGTTCAACAAGTTAAAACCATTTTACACGAGACCCCTTACCTATAAATACCTCTAGGAGCAATGAAGAGAGGATTGAATCTTTGAGAATACTAAGCCTACACTTTTCAACACTTTACCACCGCTTATGCTTTACATTATCTTCACCTCCACTCTTCATAACCTCTAGCTCTACAACCTGACTGGGTGAACTGACCCTCATGGCAACCACCCCTCTCTCTATAATTGTAGCACCCCGTACCGGACTCTGTTGTCGAACCCGAGTAATAAGATGATACAACAAAATTCATCAATCAATAATTACCTTACTAAACAAAAATTTAATGATTTATCTTTGAATCATATATATTTGAAAATATTAGAAATTTTGAATTCTACAAGGACCTAATTGTGAAATTCGGGCATATAGTAAGATTGAATTGTAAAATTTTAAAGTTAAAATGTCAATTTTATCCAGAGTTAGTATCGATATCGATACCTTACTAAATATCGATACCAAACTTCAATTTTGCTTTCTTTGCAAAATAAGGGTATAATTATTTTATGGTATCAATATTATATGAAGAAGTATCGATACTTAAATAAAAATTTCTAACACCCTATACCCGACCCGATCATCAAGCCCAAGTAACAAGACTCTAAACCATCATCTCATCAACAACAAATCATAATACATCTCATTGTGATGCGATTGCCATCATAATCAAATAATTACTGGAGTTGTAAGTCTAATTTAACTTAAAAGAGATTAAAATTAAATAAAATGCATTAAGCGATACTCATTCAATGGTATTGAAAATTCTCTTAGATGGTCTTGATACCGATCGAATAATCGCTACCAATTCAACATTCCGTTTCTTGTCAAAATTTAAAACCCAAGATATTATTAGTACATCTCAAAAAGTATCTGTGTTTTTACCCCGAGTATTGATACTCGAGAATTCATATCGAAACGAAAATGAACTACTATTTTTTTACTCATTCGATTTAGCTCAGAAGTATCGATACTAATGCCTGATTATCGATACCTCTGTATTCACCAACAAAAATCAAACCAAAACAGCGTATTTAACACAATTAAGCACATAACATATCAGGAAGTTCATAAAACCTCAACAATCCTCAAATGAAACGTCCATATTTGTAGTTTAATGAGTTATCAACGAGAAGACTATAAAAACCAACAAATTGACGACAAATGTTCATAGATTCAAGTAGATAACGAAACCACGTAATCATTCAAAATATTAAAGCAATAATCTATCACAAGTCTACCGCATTACCTTATTCTCATAATTCAAAATAACAACATAGAAATCACCTATTCAGATGTTAAGTCTACTTGGATCACTCCCTTGGAAATTTTACACACCGCTCACATCGCAACGCTAACACTCGACAAAGGTTTGAAAAGGAATGTGTGAACTTAAACAAGTTCAATGAATGTTTAGAGTAACCACCAAATAGACATGCATTCATACATTAACCGAAAATTATCAAAGCTCAACAACAAACACATTGTACCAAAAGAATATATTGTCATTTTCAATTATTACTAATAAATACATTTAGCTTATTTATCCACTTTGTTCATGCATACATCACATATCATAATATCACATTTATAAATATTTAACGATAGTTTGGCACTTGAGGCTATGAAACATAAAAGTGGGCTCTATCACCACGCATCAGATGCACGAATCACCAACACACCAAATGACTCATAAATTCGAACATATCCCTAAAGCGTAGCATGGAGCTATCACTCTTCAACACACTAACATATCCTGGTAAATGGAGCTTAGCTCATATTCCCTTACTTCTCCAAATTTGTTTCGGGCCTTAACGCCCTAAAAACACAACATATAGGTAAGTACTCACAATCCTATCGCATGCCAACTATATCCAATAGTCTCAAAAATCATAAGGTCAAAATATCTGTAGTTAAACACACACTTAACTTACCATTTCCTACCCTTTTTCACTGTACAATCATATTATTAGTACAACATTACCACTATCATTCGACATGTAAAACATGCCTACAACTAACACTTTCACAATCATTATCACAAGCATATTTCACATGTCACTTGTAACATCATATTTCTCATTTCACAACACACAATCACATATTTTACAATTTAGGAAAGGGGTATAAGAAAGCTTACAGTCGGAACTTAGAGTAGGGGTTTAGGCTACTCCTAGGTTCCAAATTAACACTATGAACCATGTCCACAAGCAACGTTACCAAACACTCACTGTTCGTGCTTTCGCTTTGTCGCGAAAGCTTAAACTAACTTTTCCTTGCCTTTCACTTTTAGAAGGTCCTAATGACTCCGAGCTTCACCACAATAATTCACACAATACACACAATTATCATTCACTCAAGGGCTCACCAAAATCAACTAAAAACACAAATCTAAGCCAAATTCTCATGAAACTGAAATTTCGACAAACTTAGTCGAAATATAAAAATCTCAACACCCAATCGATCTTAATACATGAAACTGATTTTGATGTTTTGGGTTATTTACCCTTTTAGTACTTCTAACTTTAACCTTTTTTTTCAACTTTAACCCTCTTTTCAAAATAGTATTTAATGCAAAATTAAAGATCTTTGGAATATCATTTTCAAAATTTGATTTGATTTTCTATAAGTCATAGACGAAGACATTTTCAGTTTACCATGCTATCAAATTTTCAAGCACACTAGATCTAAAGTCCCTAAAAGACCCTCAAAACTATATTTTAGGGTGTGAGAACTTTCTCCCTCAAAAAATAATTTTGTCCTTGAAATTTACTTGAGCTAAACAAATAAGGATATTGTTGTTTCATCGCATCTTCAACTTCCCAAGTAGCCTATTCTGTCTTGTGGTTGCATTACAAAACCTTCTTTTTGCGAGCCAGAATCTCAATCGGATCTTCCTCATAAGTGAGATCAGTCTAAACTTCAATCTCTTGCACTGGCACAATATGCGACGAATCTGAACGATACTTCCGTAACATAGGTACATGGAAAACATCATGAATTCACTCAAGTTCTGGTGTCAATTTGAGTTGATAAGTCATTTCAACACCTTTATAAAGTCCAACATATCTTGGACTCAACTTACCCTTTCTACCAAACCTCAAAACCTTTTTCCAAGGCAAAAAGTTTAAGGACACCTTATCGCCAACTTGAAACTCGATATCTTAACTGTAACACCCCTTACTCGTGTTCGACTCCGAGATAGGATACAGGGCATTACCGGACTTAAACACAAGCAAACATACAAAATTGGGGCATAAAACTTTGTTCAAATTAAATTCATTTATACATATGCAAATTGTCTTTTATATGGGCCTGCGATGCCCAAAACATACATCAGGGGTAGTTCGGGACTAAACCGAGAACTTTAGAAAACTTTGGGAAAACTTAGAAAATTTTTATGAAATAGGGTTACACGCCTGTGTGGGTACGCTCTGTGGTCACACACTCTCGTGTCCTCAGTCCGTGTAACTCTCTGTTTATCATGTCATCAACACAATTAGGGTCACACGACCAAGTCAGACGCCCGTGTGGCGAATTAAATTCCAAATATTAAGTGCAGACATCACACGGCCTGGGAACATGCCTATGTCCTAAGGCCGTGTCCTTCACACGGCTGAGACACACGGCCGTGTCTCTGCCCGTGTGTTTACTACTAGGCATTCTATTTTGCCTAATTAGGGTTCAGAGGACACACGGCTGGATCACACGCCCATAGGGTAGACCGTGTGTCACACACGACCTAGACACATGCTAGTGTGTCTACCCGTGTGGACAACTTTAAGGCTATTTTCCAAGCCACTTGCCACCCTTAAAAGCTCACTCACTTATACATTTTTGATGGCATGTAGCATAGAATATTTAGTCACTTAAATAATCACAATCATGATTAATCCATGACTTTGTAATGTCAACATATCACTTGCTCAAACCATCATGCTTTCATATGGCATTCCACATCAATTTCATATTTATTCATCCTTATAAACCTACATTCAACCTACTCAATTTTACCATGAACATGGTCATACCTATTAGTTCCAATTCATTCATTAAGCATACGTGCCATTTATCACATCCAATACCATCAAGCAACCACCAACCAGATCACAAAGCATAAACACGTTTCATGCATGCATAATTAATTAAGGTTACAACAAGAGAAGCAAATATAAGCCACATCTCACGGCCTTATACAAAATGAATCGTAATACCATCATGAGCCAACTCATTTGGTTAATCAATATGATACATAACAAAATGACCAAGTCCCCTATACATGCCATACTCAAAATGTTGAGACTAACTATACCTAAATGTCCAATTGATAGTGTGATCGAGTTTCTGACGTCTTTCGATCCTCGAGCTAGCTTGGCGACACTATAAAAGATGGAAAGGAAGGGGGGTAAGCATTAAAGCTTAGTAAGTCCATATGCAAATAACATGCTATCTAAAAAAGTATTTAACATACATTTAACATAATTAACATAATTTGTATTTCATTAAATCATTTAAACTTACTCATCACATTAACACTCTTGTCATAAGTTCATCACATACTAAGGCATTTCTCATGAGATCGGTATACATACCTGTATCAACTCATAACATAATCTCTTACTCATTCTTCTCACTAACTTACCCCTTGGGTCTTTTGTCAAGTTACTCGATAATTTACCCGTTGAACACTCGGAATACTATTGGATACACTGAAAGCTCACACATAAGTGCCACATACGTAGCTAAAGCTACCTCATATCACATAATACATAAAAGCTCATTCTCGAGCTACTCATGGGTCTCTTCACACAAGCTTTCGGTCAGAATGTAGCTATACAGGCTACTACACAAGTTGTCAGGTATACGCAACACATGCAGGACTACCCAGCCACTAGTAGGACGTACAAGACCAGTACCCGGAACCACATATACATATATCACATATCTCATGTGCTCATAAATCAAACGATTTCTAGTGGCATGTCATTTGTATCCTAAACTATTCCTAAGGTTCAAACGAGATTTTTCGATATCACATCTCTATCAAGCTTACTCGTAATGTCGATCTCAATGTCCATAATACCAATCACTTACTCATGGAGCAACTAAAGCATAACTCATAATGGCATTAAAGAATTTGAATTCACACAATACTCAAGCATCGAAAATATAACATAACATCTCATTATTTGTATATGAACTTACCTTGGTACAAAATGATGAAAACGAACCTATTCTTCATAAACCATCTTTTTCTCCCGATCAAGACCCGGATCACGTTTTTCTTGATCTATAATGCCAAATTTAACTTACTTAATACATATATTGTTCTAATCGACCCATAACACATACTTTGATAAAATTACCTTTTTACCCCTAACTTTTTACTTATTTTCAAATTGGTCTTTAGGCTCGTAAAACAAAATGCATGCATTTTCTTTATTACCCAAGCCTAGCCGATTCATATTCCTACTCCTAGCAGCCCACATTTTTTCTTTATTTCACATATTTACTACCCATTTTACAAATTTTACAAATAGGTCCTTTTTAGGTGTTTTCATGCAAAATTACTTTGTAAAAGATGTTTATCACACATCAAACTTTCATATTCTTCCATTAAACATCAAAATACATGTATGTCATACATAGGTAAATTTTTGAACATAAACCCTACTTCAAAATAAGGGTAGAAATGGATAGATCATGCTTCAAGGATTTCAAAAATGTAAAGAACATTAAAAACGGGGCTAACGTGTACTTACTATCAAGCTTGGAAAGTTGAAAAACCCTAGCTATGGATCCCTTAGGAATTTTAGCTATGGCATGGAGAAGATGAGCAAATTTTGTTTGATTTTTCCCTTTTTATTCTTTTAATTACTAAATGACCAAAATGCCCTTAAGACTTTTCTTTCAAATTTTTTCTATCATTCCCATTTTTGTCCAAAATTTTAGAACTTGGTCAGATTACTATTTAAGTACCTCTTATTAATAATCCATAGCAATTTCATGCTTAAAGCTTCTAGAACTCAAGTTTTGCAACTTATTCAATTTAGTCCTTAGCTTCAGATTGGACACTTTAAACATAAAATTTCTTCATAAAAATTTCACATAAACATGCATTCATATCATGGATCATCAAATAATCATAAAATAAATATTTCTATTTTAGATTTGTGGTCTCGAAACTACTGTTCCAACTAAACCCTAATTCGGGATGTTACATTAATGTTTCAAATCTATATAAGATTTTTGCCTATCAGATTCTGCTTTCTCCCTTTAACAAATCAACTTCACTTTCTCTTTAGCCCATTAAACCAAATTCGGTCCAACAACCCTCTTCTTATCCAATTTATTTCACCACAAAGCAATTTTACACTTCCTACCATACAACACATTAAACGGTGCCATATGAATACTCACTTGAAAATTGTTGTTGTAGGCAAACTCCACTAAGGGAAAATTCCTTTCCCAAATACCACTGAACTTAATCACAAAGCTTTACAACATATCCTCTAAAACTTGAATTTCCCTCTCTGGTTGACCATTTGTCTGAGGATGATAAGCTGTACTGAAACTAGGTTTCGACCCTAAAGCCTCTTACAAACTTTTCTAAAAACCAGAAGTAAAACGCGGATCCCTGTCTGAAATAATAGAAACTGGAACACAGTGAAAACATAAAATTTCATAAATATACAACTCTACCAACTTCTGCAAAGAATAATTGGTACGCATTGCCAAGAAATGCACACTCCTCAAAAATTGATCAACTATTACCCATATTAAATCTTTTTTTGTCAAGGTCAAAGGCAAACCCGGAACAAAGTCTATAGTGATCATTTCTTACTTCCATTCAAGAATCGTAATCGGTTGCAATAAACCTAAAGGATACTGATGTTCTAGCTTTACCTTCTGACAAACTAAACATCGAATCATGAAATCTGTAACATCACATTTCAGTCTAGGCCACTGATAAATCTCTCAAAGATCATGATATATTTTACCACTACCGGGATGCATAGTGTAAGGGCTATTATACTATTCGGTAAGAATTTTTTTCCTTAAATCTACATCATGCAACACACACAATCTACCTCAAAACTTCAATATACCATTGTTGTCAACATCAAAATCCCCGTTAACACCTTGCTCAACCTATTGAATTCTCAATAACAACTTATCATATAATGACTCTTTCTCTTTAATCTATTGTGACAAAGTTGGCTTCACTTGAAGTTCAACTAACAACCCACCATTACTACCTAAACTCAAACGCGCAAACATAGCTCTTAATTACGTCATCGACTTCTTACTCAAAGCATTAGCAATAACATTCACCTTGCTATGATGATACTCTATCACATAATCACAATACTTCAAAAGTTTAATCCAAAACCTTTGGGTGAGGAGGTACTGAAGACTTTTATGATCTATATAAATAACACACTTCTTACCATGCAAGTGATGGTATCAAATTTTAAGCGCAAATACCATAACAGCTCCAAGTCATGAGTTGGATAATTATGCTCATTTGTCTTTAATTGTTTCGAGGCATAAGCCACAACCTTTTCATAAGCCACAACCTATCCCTATTGCATTAACATAACACCCAGACCTGAATATGAAGCATCACTGTAAACCACAAAATCTTTTCCAGGCTTTGGTTGAATTAACATAGGTGCCTTAGTTAAAATTTCCTTAAGCTGTTCAAAACTTTTCTGCCCCCTATCAGTCCACTCAAACACCACATTTTTTTAAAGTAATTTTGTTAAGGGAGAACCAATGAGAGAAAACCCTTCAATAATCCTACAATAGTAACCGGCTAAACCCAAGAAACTGCGAAACTTAATAACACTCCTAGGGGATTTCCACTCTAAGATTGCTTCAATTTTCTTTGGATTCACACGGGTTCCATCTACCGAAACAATATAACCTAAGAACGTCACCTCTTTCAACCAAATTCGTGCTTTCTCAACTTTGTATACAATTGTTTATCTCTTACGATTTGCAAAACAATTCTCAAATGCGCATCGTGATCCTCCTTAAAACTAAAATACACCAAAATATCATCTATGAAAATAATCAAAAATTGATCCAAGTATGAACGAAACACGCGGTTCATCAAATCCATGAACACAACAGGGGATTTAGTTAAACCAAACGACATGACCAAAAACTCATAAGGTCCATACTAAATCCTAAAAGTCATTGTCAAGATGTCAGACTCATTCACATTCAGTTGATAATACCCAAATCTTAAACCAATATTCAAAAACACTTTCACTCCTCTAAATTGATCAAATAAGTCATCAATTCGAGGCAAAGTATACTTATTGATGGTCAGCTTATTCAACTACCTATAGTCAATACATAACCATAACGTACCATCATTCTTCTTCAAAAACAAAACTGATTTACCCTACACAGATGCACTTAGTCAAATGAACCCTCTGTCAAGAAACTCTTGCAACTGAATCTTTAACTCCTTAAGATCTTTTGGTGCCATGCGATAGGGCATAATAGACACCAGTGGTAAACTAAGCAATTCTTTAGAAAACACGTTAGGAAAATCCTTAACTATGTGAATGTCCTAAAATCTCAACTCCTTGCTAACTGAGTTCATAACAAAAGTTAAGTAAGCATCACAACCTTTCCCCGTCATCTTCTCAACCTGTATAGCTGATGTAATAGCCCAATTTAAGGCCTAGTTGAAACAGTGGTCTCGAGACCACAAATTTGAAGTTAGAAAATTTATTTTATTAAAATTACGAGGTTATAACATGATTATATTAGTGTATGGAAAATTTGGTGAGTTAATTTTGATGTTTGTGAGCCCGATTGCGAAAAAGGACTAAATCGCATAAAAGGCAAAAGATGTATTTTAGTACCCAAATGTGTTAAATAGCTAGAGAAATAAAATTTAGGGCTTTTAAAGGGCAATTATACCCTTTTAATTGTGTTGGCCGGCCGTGATATGGATTTTAAACAAATAGTCAAAGTTTAGGTAAGTGATGCCATGATTTGGTGATAAAATAATGCCTAAAAGCCTAGCTATTATTTCCTTCTTCTCCATCTCTTCTCTCCACCAAAAATATCAGCAAATATGGAGGTCTGAAATCTAAAACTTTTCATCAATTTATTTCTCTCATAATGTAAGTGATCTTGATGATTTTCTTAATTATTTTACATTTTTGGGACCCTTGAAGCATGAGCTTCCAAATGAGGGGTCTATTTTGCACAATGATTAAGAGTTTAGAGTTTTTACATGAATTGATTTATGATATTTTCTGAGTTTTTATGGAAGAATGTAAGTCCTAGCTGTGTTATAAACAACTTTCGTCAAAGGTGTTAACATGAAAACACCTAAAGGGACTATTTTGCATAAGTTGCAAAATAGATAATAAATGTGCGAAATAGTGGGAATTTGGAGTTTCTATAAGATTCAAAGAGGTTCAGATACTATTAAGAAATAAACAAATTCGATAGAAATTGATTTTCGGGCTGAGGGGCAAAATGGTCATTTTGCAAAAGTCTAGGGGCAAAATGGTCATTTAGCCCAATTATGAATTGTTGAGTTCCTAGGTTGCTAAAGTGACTTAATAAGTGCATTTTATTATTATAGATCAAGAAATACCGAATTCGAGCTTAGACCGGGGGAAAGCCAAGCAAATTGACTAAATCGACTAGTCGAGTACATTTTGTAAACCGAGGTAAGTTGTATGTAAATAATACAACTACATTGTTAATGCATTTATTCGAATTGTTATTAATTTGATATAGTATGAGTTGCTAGATTGTGAACTGAGAATGCATATTAATGATTGAGATAATAGAAAGATCCTGTTGGAACCCTAGGAAACAAACCGGATATTCATGCCATGACATTCGGGTTATTTGTGTGCTAGTGTAAGACATGTCTGGGACATGCATCGGCCACATAATGATAGCTAGTGTAAGACCATGTCTAGGACATGGCATCGGCATTGAGATGAGTGCTAGTGTAAGACATGTCTGAGACATGCATTGGCCTCGATGATGATAGCCAGTGTAAGACATGTCTGGGACATGCATCGACTAAGAGTTGTGCTAGTGTAAGACATGTCTGGGACATGCATCAGCACGTATATATGAGAGCTAGTATAAAACAATGTCTGGTACATGGCATCGGCAACTTACCCCGCGTCTGAGGCTTATAGAATATCCGGTAGTATTCCGAAAGGTCCAATTTTAAAGGTTATGAAACTGGTTTAATAAGAAAAGTATAATAATGTTGTGAGTGGTACAGGTACCAAGTTGGTATGCATTAGTAGTGAGCTCAAATTAGAAAATGTGACTTGAGTAGTCGGTAATGAGTAAGTCAAGTTTATGCTTACCTTTGAACTATGAGTATGATGACTAATGGTGAAATTGTTGTTGTATATTTATTTATATGCAACTTACTAAGCTTTATGCTTACTCTCTATCCTTTTCCTTTACTTTCAGTGCCGCTTATCTAGCTCAAGGATCCCTTGAAGTCAGAGATATTGATCACACTATTAGCCGTAATACTCAGTATAGTAGGATTTATATTTTTGATTATGGCATGTATAGGACTAGACATTATTATTTTGTGTCTTTGAGAATTGGCCAAATGTGTTGGCTTGAAATTGATTCCACACTTCACATGAAGCCTTGAATGAGGATAACAATCATTTTAAGTCTATAATAGATGCATCTTCATGGTTAAATGAATGTCTATCATGCTTGATTTTGTATTGGTTGGTATTGACATGAAAATAGGCATACTAGGATGGCAATGAGACTTGGTAAATAGCCTCATATTGTCCACACGGGTAGACACACGGGCGTGTGTCTAGGCCGTGTGTGACACACGGACAGGCCCATGGGCGTGTGAGAAGGCCGTGTGTCCCCTGCACTTAGAAATTTCAAGTCAAAATGCATGGTAATGGTCACACTGGTAGAGACACGACCGTGCGTCCCAGCTGTGTGGAGGGGCACGGCCTAGTACACGGGCGTGTACCATGGTCGTGTGATGCTGGCGTTAGGAATAGAATACCCAGGTTTTTGCACACGGGCTACGCCATGGGCGTGTCGTGGCCATGTGAAAGGACATGGGCAAAGGACACAGGCGTGTGTCCCGGCCGTGTGAAGTCTGCACCTATTTTATGAAAAATTATGGAATTAAATTGGCCACGCGGGTATGGGACACGGACGTGTCCCTAGCACACGGGCATGTTTCCTATACCCACACGGGCATGTGGAGCCTTAAAGCATGAATTTCTCCTAGTTTTTCTTGACCCTCTGTTTGGTTCCAAACCACCTTGAATGTATGTTTTGGGCCCCGTAAGCCCTATTAAGGGACAAATTGAATATGAAATGAAAATTTTTAAATTGATCAAAATTTTATGGCCCGATTTCCTAGGATTGGTTGAGTTTAAGTTCGGTAACACCTCAAACCCTGTTTCGGTATTGGATACGGGCGAGGGGTGTTATAGCTGAAGCCACATTATACATAAATTTCGGTCTTTCAGCAACAACAACAATTTCCAACCCATCACTATTCCTCAAAGTAATTCATTTCATTTCAAAATCTACCTTAGTTTTATGTTTGATTTACCAGTTCATTCCAAAAATCACATCAAAACCATAGAAAGGAAATTCCATCAGATCCACAAAGAAAACATGCCCTTGAATCATAAGGGGACACCTTCGTTACATAAAATTTACCACAACACTATCACCGAAAGAGATAATAAGAGTCATACCCAAAAAAATAGTCTTTATAGGAATCCCTAACTTACATGCCAACACTCAAGATATACGAATGTGTAGAACCAGAATCAACTAAAGAGAATAATGGAACAGACAGCAAAGTGAAAGTACCAGCGATAACATTAGTTGGATCCTGATCCTCTGACTCTTTAAAAGCATAAACTCGAGCTAGACCTCTAGACTTAACTTGAGCAGCAACAGTATGAGCAACAACTCATTGCCCAACCGGTCTCTCATTACCTCTACCATGACCATGACTTCTAGTAGGCGCAGAACTCTAAGCCTGTGAAACCTCAACTCTGTTTGGACAATCCCTCAACATATGCTCCTTTGAGCCACACTTAAAACATCCACTTATCAACTTGCAGCACTCACCAGGATGCCTACGCTCATAATGTGCAAAAAGCGGCCAACTAGAACCACCTATTAAACTACCAGTACTGACCACAACACTATTATGATGTTTAGACTAACTCAGTCGAAATCCATGTTTTGCACTTTTATCAGAACTCTGATTATCTCACCCTCTTTTGGGCGGTTGACTAGAAGCACCATCAGAAGTCCTCTTACCCGATTTAGTTAGCACAGAATGAAGTGGCTTAGTGAAAGTCTCCTTAACTCCTTTGGCTTTCTCAACTAACTCATCAACCAATTCTGTGTTCTAAGTTTCCAAATAAACCCAAATATCACGATTAAGCCCAAAATGAAACCTCTTACGGCAGTCCCTATCAGAAAAAACCATCTCAAGAGCATCTGACTCATAATCAGCCATGGATAAACTTCCTCTTAAAAACCTCCATAAAATATCCCCAAGTCAAACAATCAGCGATGGTACCTCTCTTAACAATATTCCACCATCGATGAGCCTCACGATCGAGTAGGGACATAGTACAACCCAACTTCTCCTCATCAGAACAGGACATCTGATTGGGGATCCTTTCAACTCCCTCCAACCAGTACTCAACTACGGTCGGATCAGTCTCTTTCACTCTAGAAAACTCTTTACCAGCCAACGCCCGTAGACGTTCAAACTATAACCCTCGGTTAACAAGCACAGGTTTGGTAAGTGCAGGAGCAGGGTGAGCACCAACAATCCTCTAAAATACTCCAATCATAGCTTCCATTAGAGGGCCAACACCCTCCTCATGTATATTCAATCCACCGGTGGCATAGGAGGTGCAGATGATGTACCATCTTCTTGAGCATTCATATTCACTCGTCTATGAGGCATATCAAATCTAATAATCTAACATACACAAACAAATAAACAAGGGTGTGAGTAGCGAGGAAATGATCTAAGTCACGTTCCTGAAAGAATACTTTAGAATAAGGAAATTTGTTCTCGATCCTACCCCAATTTCAAATAAATTCATGCAATTCAAAAAAAGATATCACAAACAATTCAAGCATTTAGAGATGTTTGGACGCATGGGTTCGTAACCCTAGTCCACACATTAATAACTTAGGTCTAAGTGTTAAATAACCTAAGCTCTGGTGCCACCAATTGTAACATCCTATACCCAACCCGATCGTCGAGTCCAAGTAAGAGGACGCTACACCATCGTCTCATCAACAACAAAGCATAATACATTTTGTTGTCATGTGATTGTCATCATAATCAAATAGTTACCGAGGTTTTAAGTCTAATTTAATGTAAAAGAGATTAAAATTAAATAAACATACATTAAACGATCATAACACAAGTGAAAAGCATACTTTAAGGCCATATAATAAAAATTTAAAACAAATCACGTAGGTATCGATACTAATTAAATGGTATTGAAAATTCTCTAAGATGGTATCAATATCGGTCTGATAATCAGTACCAATTCAGCATTATGTTTCTCGTCAAAATTTAAAACCCAAGATATTATTGATACATCTCAAAAAGTATCTATGTTTTTACCTCGAGTATCAATACTCAAGAATTGGTATCGATACCAAAATGAGCTACTATTTTCTTACTCATTTGAATCAGCTTAGAAGTATTGATACTTATACCCGATTATCGATAACATATCAGGAAGTTCATAAAACCTTAACAATCCTCAAATAAAACGTCCATATTTGTAGTTAAATGAGTTCTTAACAACAAAACTATATCACAAGTCTATCACAAGTCTTCTACATTACCTTATTCTCAAAGTTCAAAATAATAACATATAAATCACCAACTCGGATGCTAAGTCTACTTGGATCACTCTTTTGGAAATTTTTTGCATTGCTCACACCGCAACGCTAACAGTCTACAAAGGTTTTAAAAGGAGTGAGTGAGTTTAAACAAGCTCAGTCACTGTTTAGAGTAACCACCAAATAGACATGCATTCATACGTTAACCAAAAACAATCAAAGCTCAACAACAAACATATTGTATCAAGAGAACATATTGTCATATTCAATTATTACTACTCAACAGGTTTAGGTTATTTATCAACTTTGTTCATGCATACATCACATATCATAATATCACATTTATAAATCATATTTAATGGTAGTTTGGAACGTGAGGCTATGAAACATAAAAGTGAGCTCTATCACCACACATTGGATACATGAATCTCCAACACACCAAATCACCCATTAAGTCAAACATATCCCTAAAGCATAGCATGTAGCTATCACTCTCTAACACACCAACATATCCCGATGAATGAAGCTTAGCTCACATTCCCTTATCTTTCTAAATCTATCTTGGGCCTTAACACCCCAAAAACACACATATAGATAAGTACTCATAATCTTACGGGATGCCAACATATCCAATTGTCTCAAAGATCACAAGGCCAAAATTTCTGTAATTAAACACACATTTTACTTATCATTTTCTCCACTTTTTCACTGCAATATCACATTATATGCACAACATTACCACTGTCATTCGGCATGTACAACATGCCTACAACTAAAACTTTTACAATAGCCATCATAAGCATATTTCACATGTCACTTATCAAATCATATTTCTCATTTCACAACACACAATCACATATTTCACAATTTAAGAAAGGGGTATAAGAAAGCTTACAATCGTTTGAAGGATAAGGTAAAATTGATTTGGGATTGTTTGAAGGAGGCCTCAGATAGGCAGAAGTCATATGCTGACCTTAAGCGTCAAGAAATAGAGTATGCAGTAGGAGACTTAGTTTTTCTGAAGGTCTCCCTGTGGAAGAAAGTGTTAAGATTTGGACGAAAGGGGAATCTAAGCCCAAGGTTCATTGGGCTATATCGGGTGGTGAGACGGATTGGGCCAGTTGCTTATCAGCTGGAGTTACCTCCTGAAATAAGCCAGACTCACGACGTGTTTCATGTTTCCATGCTAAGGCGGTATCACTCAGATCCTTCACATGTTGTGGCAGTAGAAGAAATTGAGGTTTGGCTAGACCTGACTTTCGAGGAAGAGCCCATACAAATAATTGGTCGAGATGTCAAAGTACTGAGAAGGAAGTCTGTTCCATTGGTCAAAGTACTTTGGCAGAATCACAAGGCTGAGGAGGCTACTTGGGAACCTGAAGAAGTGATGCGACCTCAATATCCTCAACTATTTAAATAAGGTAAATTTCGAGGACGAAATTTCTTTTAGAGGGTAGAGTTGTAACGCCCCAAAAATCCCAAAATCCAAAAATCCCGAAATCTCGAATTTTCTTTATTTTCAAATTTGATGAAAATTGTGTTTAATATTCTTATCCAAGCGATAATTTTAGTAGGTCTTAGCTAAGGTTGAGTTCGAATTAAGGGGTAAAAGAAATTATAATTTAATTACTAAAAGAATCAGGGTTAGCTAGTAGTTGGGCTTTTGAATAAATGAAGAAACAATTGAACACAAAAAGAGCCTGTGATGGAGTGGCTAAGTGATGCCACATAAGGTGTAGTGAGGTGGCGTTAGTAGCTAGCAAGGGGGTCCAAGGTTCGAATCCTAGCTTAGTATTTTTAGGATTTAATTTTGGCCTTCTAGAAGGATGGAAGTGGCGTGAAGATGGATTCCAAGGGGAGTGTTCAAAAGAGAAAATTAAGGAAAGGATCAAGGGGTTATCAGGGAGAAAAACGAGGAAATGAGAAGTGATGAGTAAGTTGAGCTGAATTGGAAACTTGGGCTTGAAGAATTCGGCTATAGGGCTATAAATAGGTGTCGAATAGAAGGGTTGAAAAGTTAATGACGAAATTCCGTTCACTTTGTGCCAGAAACCATTTTCTCTTCAAGTTAATGACGAAATTCCCTTCGCTTTGTGCCAGAAACCCTTTTCTCTTCAATATCCAAAAAGTTGAAAACCCTCTACTTTACTTTCTTTTCTTTCTACCGATTTCTATTCTCCTCTACACTATCTTATTTGCCGATTTCTTCTACTACTCTTCTTTTTTAATCTATACCAAATAAACCTTATTCACCATACTTAGTTTGAAAAGCTGAAAAATCGAATCTTCTAAGGGTTGAATACTTTTTGACCGAATCTAGTGTAAGTGTTGCTCTTCCAATCGGTTTTCTTTGTTTAGTATCGATTATTGTCCCTCACTTTTTCTAATCAACTTTGGTAGGGAATTAGTATCGAATCTTGGTTTTTAGCTCTCTGCCGAATTGCTCCTTAAGGTGTTGCGGTTTTGGTAAGTAATCTTCTCCAATTGGCTAAGGTGGCCGAATGGTCATAGTTATGGTAAGGAGACTTGTGTTGGATACGAGTCACCTATTATTTAGGTTTTAATAGTTAATATTTGTGTAGATCTAGGAAATACGTGATCAAGGAAAAAGCGATTAAGGATTGGGCTTAAGGTAAGGTTAAGGTGAGGTTTCGGTTTTTGAGTAAATAAGTATTAAGCATGCGATTAATTGAAGGATGATATCGATTGTAGGTTTGGGCTAAGGAGATCACATCACGCTTGCTTACCAGGTGTGTACATACACTGCACACACACAATGATTCGGCAAAAGCCGAAAAGCTGAAAAGCTAAAAAGCCGAAAAGCTGAAATACCGAAAAGCTGAAAATTTGGCTACGGTAGTCTTGCGAGTGCACAAAAACTCGTAAGAGGGAAACCGATAGGTTGCTTGAGGCCCACGGGCAATTTCTTGGACTTGGGTTGTGATCTGGCCAAATGGGCCGGAATGGGCTAAATGGGCCTGATGGGCTGTTGGGCCCATAATAAGAAAAAATTGATAATTGATGCTATGTGATAGAAAGTTTGTATGTGAGCATGAATATGAATGTGACTGAGCCTAACGGGCCATATAAATGTGATTTATATAGGTGATTTGGGCCTAATGGGCCATATGAATATGATTAGGCTTAATGGGCCAGATATAGGTATGTGAAATTGTTTGGGCTTTGTAAGGGGTTTTGGGTCTAGTATATGATATCCACATAAGACTTAATTAATATATTGCGACCATGGACAAGTCAAAGGGTTAAGGTGTGGCAACGGGTATATGCATGTCTAGGATTGGATCTAGGGAGAGCTTGGTACTTAAGCGGTCTTAATGACCCACCTCCTCTTCTCTGGAATCCTACCTGGTGCATAGTATTCGTTCATCTTAGCTTACGGGACTTGTTAACGGGCCAAGATAAGTGAAAACCATAATTAAGAGAAAATTACCGAAATGCCCCTAAGGGCAAAAATGACCAAAATACCCCTAGGTGTTGAATGTAAGTTTTGTGGATGCGACATGCATACATATGATATTCTGCTTAGGTTGCATATGGGTTGGGAATTATGGAACCGAGGAAGTATCTGAGGATCGCATGGTTGCTTGACAATCGTGGATCCACCGATGGCTTTTAAAGCTCAATATGTAAATGAAGGTAGTTCCACAACCGGGCTACCATGGTGTGTGGGTTGGGTGGGTCGATATTTATATCCCCACATGGTGTGACGGAGGACAGAGTCGGTGTGTAGCGGATGGATAATTTGGATGGGATTGCATTGCATGATTGATGAATGATGTTTTTTTTGAATGCTTGTTTTTGTCGAGGGTTGTACACACTGAGTTTGCGAAAACTCACCCCCTCTTTTATTTTATTTTCAGGTGATGCTCAGTAGAAGGTTCGATGTTTGGAAGGACTCTGGGTGGCCAGCTAGCAAGATGCTTTGGACTTGTGTTTTTTTTTCAAGCATTTAAGTTTTTACTTCTTTTTAAGTATGTTCCAGACCAGATTGTAATAAGGTTTTCATTGTGTTATTATTACTTGAATTATTATTATTTTCAATGTAATTACAAGAAGTTGAACATGAGTTTTCTAAATTATAGTATGTTTTCTACGTTTCCGCAATTAAATTTTTAAATGATAAGTTTTCTTAAATCAAAATTTTCAAGAAGGTTTTTGTAACTGAAAAGGGGTGTGTTTTTTTTTTTAAAGTTAATTAAGGTTTCTTTTATTTTAAGAAGGGTTTTCAATGAAAACACGGTTTTTGCTAAAACACTTCAATGTGACACACCAGATTCGGCCATAAAGTCTGGGCCGGGTTTGGGGTGTTACACTCATTCTCATTCCCAATCGGCAATCATAACAAACCTCAATAATTCAGACAGAACTTGATAATTAGTTTTTGACCTATTGACATATCAAAAATCTTGGTACAGACTCTAAAATTTCACGTTTTATCTTCAGCCACAAATAACTTTGTTTCCAGACATTACGCATTTTGTCGCCACCTAGTTTAAATCACAAAGGTGCTGCTAGAACCTCATATAAGATACCTTGTATAATTTCAGAATTGTTTAGCACACATATTTGATTTTGGAAATATAGACTATTATCACAATACATACGAAAATTAGTAATCTTCTCTGAAGAATTAACAATTTAACTCTCAACTCTGTAATAACTGAACCAACATAATTCAAAGTGATTTGAGTGAAGTATTACTCTAAACAATGAATTCCTTCTTATATTTAGGCTGAATCAACCTCTTTAACTCGCAACTGGTAGTAACCAAATCTAGTATCAATATTTGAAAACAATATGGCATCTATCAGCTGATCGAATAAATCATCAATAAGAGGCAAGAAATATTTATTATTTATCATCACTTATTTCAACTATCAATAATCTATACATAATCTCATCAAACCATATTTCTGTTTCATGAATAGAACGAGTGTTCCCTAAGGTGATATACTCAGTCGAATAAAATCTTTGTTGATTAATTCTTACAACTAAGGTTTTAATTCTTTTAATTTGGTTGGAGCTATTCTGTACAAAGCAATCAAAATTGAAGCAATCCTTGACATTAATTCTATAGCAAACTTGACTTGCTCTGGTAGTAAACTCGACAATTCTGCAAGAAAAACATATGTAAACTCGCAAACTACTGGTAACTGATCAACTTTCATTTCAGATACTCTTGAATCTAGGATAAAAGTTAAAGCATATCACAACCTTTTCATATAAATTTATGTGCGGGCATTTCTAAAATCATATTCGAAACACAATCATACTTAGCAGATTCAACGAAAATCAATTCACCTTTCTAATATCTCAAATAAATTTGTTTCTATCGGCAATTCACTACAACATCATGAACAGTCAACGAATCCGTTCCTAGTATAACATCAAATTCGTTAAATGGCAGTAACATCAAATCAGTTAGAAAATCATAGCCTTAAATTTTCAGTGGACACTATTTGCAAACCAAATCAATTATGACTTTTTGGTCTAAACGGTTTGTTATTTTAACAACATATTCAGTCGACTCAACTGGTAAACTATTTTCTATTACTAACGTTGTGCATATATACATGAACATGTTGTCCCAATGTCAATTAATGAATACAAAGTAACATTAAAGATAGACAAGGTACTAGCAATATCATCAAGAACGGAAGCTTCCTCACGCACTCGAATTGCATAAGTTCTAATGGAAGCTAAAGCTTCAGATCAAATGACTTATGTCTTTTGTTCTACTTCTACTGATTCTACTTGTACTTCAAATTCCTATTTGTCTGCCTCTCGTAGAAGTAACAACATGTCTTTCATTCAGATTTCTGTTCAAATTAGCTTGATATGACAGTCTTTCGATCTATATATCCCAGAATGATTCCTTCCATAAAGGCTACATTCCAGTCTATTTACATTCTAACACTAGCCACACTGGTTACTAAAGTCATCGATGGTCTCACAATACTCCTTTTCATTCTATTACTGTCAGAAAACCTTGATTGCACTGAAAACGACTACTCGATTCTTTCTTTTTCTTCGATGGGGAAGAAAAAATTGTTCTAAGTGTGGTATATTTACTAAGGTCACGAGCTTTCGTTTCTTTCTATTTCTTGTAATTTTAATTCTCTTCCACTAATAGATATCAATTAGATAAAACTATGAACTTACAAATTTCCATTACATCAACCCACAACTTGATATTGTTGTTTAATCCATCTTCAAAGCAAATACATATTCCTTCCTTAGTTGGTATAATCTCACGAGCATAAATATTGAGTTGAACAAATCCACATCCGTATTCAGCAACTAATCAGTTTCCTTGTTTCAACTCAAGAAATTTCTTTTTCTTCTTATCAAGGTATCATTTGTTGACATATTCAGTTCAAATTTCATCTTTAAAAAATTTCAGTTAATCCATTCTTTTGGTACCATAGTAGTTTAAGTTGACTATCAGTGAGATGCCTCTTCTTTTAACAATGACATGGCACATCTAAGAAAATTTTCAGAAAGACGTAACATTTCATCTATCACTTTTCGTGTGTTTACTAACCAATACTCAACCCTAACTGAATCATCACTCATTTATTTGTTAAACTCTTCGACTCCGTATAATCGACCTTTATCAAAAGGAATTTTGTGAGTATTCGATTGTATAGGAGGTTTGAGGATTGGGGGTTGAGGTCATTGAGCCACGTAATTAACTCTTTTACGGTCACTGAACCACTTTGGCATCATATGGAAGAAGGCTCTACGGGCCTCACTTCCCTGGCCCTCAGAAATGAGCATACTATAAGCAGCCTCATGCATCGATGCTTGAACATTACTCTTTACTTCATCGAAATTAGTTCGGTTGGATTAAGATGACATCTTTTACCTATAGGAAAAGCAAAATCAATTCGATTCAAGAGACATCACACTATCACAACTTATAAAATGACATGTATTTCTCGACTCAATACATGTTACGTTTAGTCCGAGAACTGGCTAAACCATAGCTCTAATACCACTAAATGTAACACCCATAATCCGATCCGATCGTCGGACCCGAGTTATGGAATGCTAAGTCATAACTAGAATAGAACATATTCAACTTACATTGATTATCTCAAATAAACATAGAATACTTCATAATTGCATAATTATTACTCAAATTTGACAAAAATCATCCAAACATAGTCAATTCAATTTGGTATTAACAAATATGTCATTTCTCAGATCATATACGAGCTAATGTATGCTCCAATACCATCTAGAATTTAACTAGGACTGATTTGAAACATTCTCAAAATTTCAATTCAATTATAAATCAAAATTCAATGAAATACTATTTTTGACTCGTAAATATTAAATAATAATATTTACGAACTCACTCATCGAATTTATGATTCCAAAACCAATGTTTCCAATACCACTAGGAAATAGGTTGTTATAAATTAAGCCTAATTGAACAAGAAATCTCACCTAAAATGCTTACCATGAACAAACAAATCAATCTACAGTAACTTGTAAATTAGCTCGAATCATAGAAACACAAACCGTAAACTCCAAGCTATTTGTCGATGACCTTGTCTTTTTCCTTCTTTTTCGAAGAATCTGGGTCAACGTTAGCTAGAGAAATAAATAAACGATATATATCATTAATACACAAACAGTTCACATTTAATTGCTAATTTATACAAGTTTTACACTTTATTCAATTTAATCCCTAAAATCTAAACTAGCTTGACTTTCACATTTAACCCTAAAATTTAATACCAATTTCACTTTAAGCCAAATATAATTCCATAATTATCATTTCTACCCTTAAATTTTGAAAATTTCACAATTTGGTCCCTATTACTCAAAATCAACAATTAACTTCGTAATTTAGTCCTTTTTTCACTTCTAACCTAAAAATCTATAAAATTAGTCTCTAAAGCTTTAACTACTCAGCAATGGTAACATCAAAAATCTTAAGTAGTACCAAAAAATAAGACATAGGTTAGCTAGCTTATGGTATCAAGATTTTGAAAATATAAAAATTATGAGAAAAAGACTCAATTACACTAACAAAATTGAACTTGCAAATTTTTAGTCCTAGGCCGTGCGTGCTTCTCCCCTTTCACCTTGGTTTCGAAATGAAGAAAAATTAAAAGAGAATATGGCTTCTCTTACTATCCACTTGCCTAATATTCATTCTTTATTTTTATTTTAATATGATTTTATTATAACATAGATTAATGTTAACATAATATATAACTTATTTATAATATATATACATCATGACTGTCCACTACAATTAAAGAAAGGTACATTTTCCTTTCAAGTCGCTTAGTTTTATTTTAGCTTGTTATTTAATAATAATTACTTTTTTTACCACTTAAGCAATTTAGTCCCCGTACCCTAAATAAAAACTAATTCAATGAAAATTTCTAACCGAAATTCAATTCGCTTCTAATATAACTTTGTAAATATTTAATAAAAATATTTACGATTTTGGGTTACGAAAATATAGTCCTGAAACCACACTTTTTTGACACCACTGACTTTCGAGTCGTTATACATGATATCAGGAATTGGTGCCATAAGCATGGAGAACATGGCTTCAAAATCCTAAAGTGGCACCCCCACTGACCAAATCAACCAGACCAAAAATCTTGCTTACCAAGTCAACTCCTCTACCCCACTCATCATACCCCATTTCACCAACCTCAGGAACTCCCACTAACTTAAACTTTACCCAGATTTCTTCTCTTTATACCTTTGAAGAAACCCTTCTTATATATATGAGTGTCATCCTCCCCACCTTAAAGCAGCTAGTGAAAGCCCTGAGAGATTCTGTAACCACCAATCCTGTCACCCTTACTGCAACAACAGGTACCACAGGCCAAATTGCCTTGATTCCCTTGGTTACTACAGAACACCAACCACTTGCTAGTAGAGGTGAGTAAAACTCGTTTCGATTCAAAAAATAAAAAAAATTATTTTCAGGTTAGTCGAATCAAGTTATGCATAAGCTCAAATATGAATTGAGGTATATATAAGCTCGATTACTCGATTTGTTCAAATTATGTCAATATAAGTATATGAGTGTTTTCATTGTGATACGATGCTATTTACATTGAAAATGGCTTGATATATGCATAAAAAAAGTATATACGTGTTTGTTATTTATCATAAAATTATTTGTGGTATAAAGTGATTTAATGTAGTTGATATATATAAAAAATGTTTATATATGTTTACGGTTGTGGTAATGTAATGTCATTTTATCTTGAACTATAATGTGCTTTAATTATGGTTAACGATAAATAACCCTGGTTTGATTTTCATTATATATATTAATTGTTTATAAATGGTAAATTGTTGTGACAAGCTTCCTTGGTTGGAATTGAACATGATAAGATTGTAAAGTATTGTTTGAAATAAAGTAAGTCTTAACTATGTTGTCGGTTAATAGTATATGATGTTCTTTGGTGAATTACTGATGAGATTGGCACATGAAATTAATCTTGTTCTATTATGTTATAAGATTGAATTTTATTTGATAATTAATAATGCCCTATTAACAGTGTTCGATATAGTCACGAGTATAGTTGGCATGCCATAGGGTCTGTTTTGGCAGGTGGGAGATTCTGTGCGTAATGCGTGTTATATGTACCGATACCTTAGATTTTGGTACCTGCATGAAATTTTTGAAAAATTTGAGTTCCAGAATCTGATTTTGGAATCGATAGTTATCAGGGGAACAAATACCTTATTATATGTATCGATACCTTAGGTTTTGGTATCGATACTTGCCCCATGTTTTAAATAAAAATTTTATTCTATTTACTTCCAAGTGAACTCGTTTAACCGAAAAAGTTTCAAAACATTCGTAATTATATTAATAAGTCGTAAATGTTATAATTTAGTCAAAAAATGTTCAAATTACCTAGTGTTTAGCCAAGGGCACTTTGGGAACAAATATAATACTTCTATACTAGGTCTCGAAGGTCGAATTAGGTATAGGGGTGTTACAGAGATAGATTAGGTTGAATTGGTATGTTTGGGTGCCAAATGTGGCATAAAGAATTGATTGGTATGAATTGGTTTTAAAATGATGTTTTGAAATGTTATTGGAATGGTCTTGTGTAGTTAAATATTGTGCAAAATTCACCATTTGGTTAAGTTGAAAGGTTCACATGAAATAGATACCAAATGGCCTAAGTTGTGCCAAAAACAGAGTCCACGTCGTGACGTCAAGTGATGGTCTTCGAGACGAGGCATGGGTTTTAGGCCACGGTGTGACCAAAAACCCCGTCATCATAATGAGGGCCAAGTCAGTGAGTCACATTGCGACGAGGAACTCCCTCACGTCACGACGTCAGGTTGAAATTTTCAAAATGTTACAATTTGATCCTTATTTAATTCTAGGTTAATTTTAGAGCATACGTAGACTCGTATAAGACCCGAGGAGGACTGTATAATGTGATTATGAACTGAATTGGTTATATTGGGATGGTTTATATTTAGATTGAATGTTACTTGTTTTTAGTTGCTTAAACAACTGTAGCATTCCGTAGCTCGGACTTGGTGACCAAGTTGGGTGAGGGGTGTTATAGTTCTTCTACCAGTGTGTTAGTGGATTGATCCGCGTATCCTTTCTCAAATCTGAGTCAATTAATAGAGGTTGTAATATGAAAATAAAATGTGAAATGCTTATGATAGTAAATGGAAATGGAAATATAATATTGGAAATAAATGTCAATTGTAAAATATAAAACGAGATGCAAATACCATGATAGTGCATCGATAATCTAATAATTGGTAAACGAGGTGTTTCACTGATTTCATAAATAACTATATTGGTATGACAAGACAAATCAAATATGGATACCTTAAGAATTGATCAGCTAAATGATATTTGTTTATATAATAACAATACTGAGAAGAACTTTGGTTACTATGTACCTTAGTGTTATTTAATTTGCTTATCCATTTTATGTATTTACATTGATTTCTAATTGTTTTAGCACCATTGAGTGTTCCATACTTAGCATATGGTTATTTTTTTCCATGCATAAGTCTCGGACAAGTTTCTAGTATACTGAAATCAGAAAGCATTCAAATTTAGTAGCTCAACTTAGCTCGGATCAAATTTGAGTTCCATTGTATTCATATATATATATATAGCTAATGACATCTACCAAGGCTAATCATGGTGTTTACATGACATTTTGGTTGACTTGGTATGCTTGTTTCGTAATGGACCTACAAATTTTTCTTTGATGAACTTTAATGCTTGAGTTATAAATTATTATACATGATAACAAAGGTTTGTTTACTTGCCAAGCTTGGTTAGGTTGAAGAGTATTGGCTATTCAATTATTGGAAGATTTGATCATGTTTTACTATGTTAAGTTTAAGCAATTGAGATTGGTATAATAATGGTGTAAGTAAGGCTTTGAATAGGTTGGTATTTGAATGCTTAAAAATGTTCATTTAAGGGAAATATTGGATTAGTGTCTTAAGATAGGAAGAATATGTCTTGAGAACTCAAGAACAAATTTAACCATTTAGTGCATCTCACAGGTTTAAGTCTCGAGAGTAAATGAATAAGTCTTGTGACAACATCGCTTAAGTCTCAAGACAAAACCATATCGAAGTAAAAATAGTGAAACAGGGGAGGTCTTTCTTGATATACATTGGGTTCAAATTCGAATCCCAACTTTGTATTTGACCTCGTACAATTACTAATTACTTTAATTGAGATCAATTAACATTCATTGTATGTGTTTTTGCATTCGAATGAAATTATATGCGACTCATTTGATTGAATGCCATGTCACCTTGGAAAATGATATTGAATTAGTCTAAGTTTCTTCGACAACATAATGTGGCAGCACACATTTTAATCTACCGATAGAGTTGGATGTGAGTTTCACAACCCTAGGGTATTACAAAAAGGCACCGCCACCCCTACCTCTTCTACTTAGAGTAGAAGTTGTATCATCTTTTAAAATATTATTATTTAATCAAGCCCTATCCGAATAGAACTATTGTACCATTTCTCTGTAAATAAGAACTATCAGTTAAACAATTTAGACACATTCTCATACGCCGTTATTCTGATAAAAAGTAGTGGAAATTGATTTCTAAGAATAAATACTATTTTTTTAGGAAAAACGTACAGTTTTCGGTTATAGAGAGATATAAACTTTCCTACTTAAAGTGAATAAAAGTCTTTAGTCTATGATTTGGTTCGTGCTACTCGAGCCCATACTTGAGGCAATTCGTGATTCAAAGATAGTAGAGAAGGTTGCTCGATTGAAACTAGGATCGACTTTAGTCTGCTTCGCAAAAAGCACAAGTATATTTCGATTAAAGTTTATTAATATAAATAACAAAATGGCTTGGTTTTAGAAAAAAAAATTAAACTTTTAGAATAACTACTAATTTTTCAAACACTGATAACCATTTCAATAGTCCCTGTGTTATTAGGAAACATAGCAAACCAACTTTCTTTGCGTAGAATTTTGTCAGGACTTTTTTTTTGAAACTTTATTCCTCCTTATTATTTTCCTAGGTGAAATCCCCTCCGCGAACCTATAAGGCCTGCAAATTGTATCAAAGATGAAGCTGTTAAAACCAGTGACCCTCAATGAATTAATAACCTTCACCTGGGTTCTCAAAGTTGATACGAACATGTTGTGTGCTTAAAAAGAAATAGAAAAATAGGGAAAATGAAGAGAATAGATTTTAAGGAAGAAGAATAAGTTCAGCGATTTCATGCCCCTCTCTATACAATTATTGTTATTTATCAAGGGAAAAACTAATAAAAATTCTAAATAAGGACAAAGTTCGTTAGTACACATGGAGCCTCTCTCTCTGGTACCCCTGCGTAATTCCAAAATCTTCTCAACCTTCTCTGCATTTTGACTTGAGCTGGTTGCTTGAGCATCCCCTGCAGCTTGGCTAGAACTGGTCTCTTGGGTGGTAGTTTCCATGGTGTTCTCAACAATACCTCCCCTAAAGAACGAACCTTGTCCTCAGGGTTCGACATAGCAGAAGTTTCATCAATCGGATCAGCCTCTCTAAATAATGGTAGCGGAGTAATCTGCTGTAGTGGCTGCCCTTTGCAAAGTTTTAGCTGTGAAATATGGAATAGAGGATGAATACGAGTGGATGGTGGTAATTCCAGCTTGTAAGCCACATTGCCAACACGGTGAATAACCTTGTATGGATAAAAAAACTTAGGACTTAGTTTCTGATATTTGTATAGCCGAAGGGATAGTTGTCGATAAGGTTGTAATCGAACAAATACCCGATCACCCACTACAAACTCCAGTTCTCTGTGTTTCTTATCAGCTTGATTTTTCATGCGCAATTGGGCTTGGGACAAATTGTTCTTCAGTTCTCTCAATAAGTTATCTCGGTCTTGAAGAGCCTTATCGACTTGAGTATTAAGAGAACCACCTTCCTCATAAGATACGATGGTGGGAGGGTCTCGGCCATAAAGTGCGCGAAATGGGGTCATGCCTGCCGGTGTTTGAAATGAGGTGTTGTACCAATATTCAACCCAAGCGAGATAGCCTTCCCATTTACCCAGTTTGTCACCTGTCATACAAAGGAGGTACATTTCCAAGCAGCGATTCAAGGCCTCTATTTGGCAATCAATTTGTGGATGATAGGCTGAACTAAGACACAATTCAGTTCCTTGCAAACGAGCAATTTTAGTCCACAGTTCGCTCAAAAAAATGGGGTCCCTATCGCTAACAATGGGTCAGGGAATTCCATGTAGTTTAATAACACCTTGAACCATTACCTTAGTGATGTAATGAGCATCACAATGTCTCGGCAAGGTAAAAAAATGGTTGTATTTTGTCAGGCGGTCCACAACCACAAGAATTGCCTCTTTCCCATTCGACTTAGGCAGCCCAGTAATGAAGTCAACAGAAATATCTTCAAATACCTGTTGTGGAATGGGCAGAGGTTGAAGGAGACCTGCAGGAGCAAGGCCGTCACTCTTCATCTGTTGACACACTTGGCATTCGGAGACAAATTTTTAGACGTGTTTGCTCATCCCCGTCCAATAGAAATTGGTGGACAATCTCTGAAATGTTCTGAGAATTCCAGCATGACCTCCGAGATTAGAACTGTGGAATTCTCGAAGTAGAAGAGATCGGAGGGCACTTTCATTTGGAACCACGACCCGTCCTTGCCGCAAATTCAGTCCTGCTTGTTCATTGTACCCTTGAGCTGCTAAGTCCCTAGTGCGAATCTATTCTCGAATGCGGCACAATTCAAAATCATGAATATTCGCAGTGTGGATGTCTTCCAAAATCCCAAATGTCGACCGGGTCAAGGCCATCAATTAACTTCTTACCTCACGAAATAGGGCGTTGCCGACAGTATTGAGCTTACTAGGATGATATTTAATCTCAAAATCAAAGCCTATCAACTTTGTTAACCATTTTTGTTGTTTCGGTGTTTGGATGACTTGCTGCGTTAGTTCACGAAGGGATTTTTGATCGGTGATGATAATAAATCTATGGCCCAATAGGTATTGTCTCCATTTCCTGACAGCCTGGGTAATGGCATATATTTCCCTATGATAGGTGGAGGCTGCCTACATTTTGGGACTCAATTTTTTGCTATAGTACGCCAATGGTCTATTATCTTGGGTTAAAACTGTACCAATTCCAACCTCGAAAGCATCTGTCTTGAGCACAAATTCTTTCTCAAAATTAGGCAAACGCAATACTAGAGCTGAACACAGACAAGTTTTTAAAGTGTCAAAAGCTTCTTGAGCTACTGTAGTCCACTGGAAAGTGTCATCTTTCTTTAATAAATCCGTTAGAGGTGCTGCCAGAGTAGCGTATCCCCAAATGAACCGCTGATAATATCCTGTAATACCCAAAAAAGCACATACATCCTTAGTGGAAGTAGGCACCGGCCAAGCTTGAATTGCTTTGATTTTGGTGGAACCCACTACTAGTCCTTTGCTAGACACCACATGACCCAAGTATTCGACAATTTCTTGCCCAAAAGAACACTTCAACCTTTTCACCACAAACCCATGGTGATGTAGTGTGAGTAACACTTGGCATAAATGTTTAAGATGCTCTTGCCAAGTCTAACTGAAAACCAAAATGTCATCCAAGAAAATCAGTACAAACTTCCGCAAGTAAGGTCTAAAAATGTCATTCATCATGGCTTGAAAAGTCGAGGGAGCATTCGTCAAGCCGAATGGCATAACGAGAAACTCGTAATGGCTCTCGTAAGTACAGAATGATGTCTTGTGCATATCCTCATTGCGCACCCAGATCTTATGATATCCTGCCAATAGATCGAGTTTAGAAAAGAACCTTGATTTTCCCAATTCGTCAAATAATTCATCTGCTGTAGGAATAGGAAACTTATCTCGGATAGTGATGGCATTGAGGGCGCGGTAGTCAACACAAAATCGCCAAGTACCATCTTTTTTGCACACCAGCAATACGGGAGAAGAAAAAGGACTAGTGCTCTTTCGAATATGTTGGTTGTCGAGCATTTGACGAACTTGTTTCTCGATCTCGGCCTTTTGGAAGTAGGGATAACGGTATGGTCAAATATTAACCGGAGAACTTGTTGTGTTGAGATGAATAGCATAGTCGTTATCCCGTGGCAGAGGCAAGCCTGGCACTACTTCAAATACAGTGTGAAATTCGTCGAGCAATATGCGAAGATAAGCTTTATCGCCAGGAAATTTTGTATTTTATTGTCCTTCAAGTTTTAAACGAAAAAACTCAGCGACAACCCCAGTGTTCGATAATCGTCGCAATGCTTGGAATTGAATTTGTTGGGGTCCAAATTCGGTGTCTCCTTGCCAGCAAATGGTTATTCCCTTGGTTGAACTTAAATTTCAGTCTCATGAAGTACATAGTAACTGGCCCTAGTGTGGCCATCCATGCCACGCCCGAAATGACTTCTGATCCTTCAAGTGGTAGAACGTAGAAATCTGTGACTAATTCAGTCCCTTGAACCAACACTTTCACATCCCTAATGCATCCTTCATTGGGTAGCCATTGGCCATTACCCACTAGAACCTTGAAGTTCGGTGCAGCTTGGAGCTTCAAACCCAAATGTTTAGCGACCCTCGACTAAATAAAATTGTGGGTGCTGCCCCCATTAATTAAAATGCACACCAGCTTACCTTGAATCGTCCCTTGAACTTGTAGAGTATTCGGATTGTGGTAGCCCGCAAGGGCGTTGAATGACACCGTTGATTGTTCATGGATCGAAATCGGTGGAGTTTCAATCTCCTCAAATTGGAAGGGTTGCTTATATGTTGCAATGTTCCGCTCGTCATTAACAGACTCATCGTCGAGCAAGAAAAGCTGAAGATCCTTGCATTTATGCCCCGGAACAAATCGGTTATTACAGTAATAGTAAAGCCCTTTTTGGCGGTGCGCTTGAGCCTCAACAGAAGAAATACGATGAACAGGGGTTTTTGTATTAGCAGGAGGGTGTTGTTGTTCTAAAGGTGGAGGATGGCCTGGCTGAAATTTTGGTCCAGTAGAAGGCAAACCTGGTGTTGAAAAGAGTGGTGGCAATTTTAAACTAGAAGTACGGCCCAAATAGCGTTGTTCATGCAAGTAAGCTTCATCGAATCGGGCTAAAGCCTTGACTTCTATCATGGATGTTGAACGGTGGCCCAAAATTTTTGATTTAATGTTTGCTCGCAACCTAGAAATAAAACAGTCAAGCAAAAATTCATCAGATAAATTGTGAGTGCGCAGTGCTAAATCCTCAAAACGAGATTGATAATCTTCCACCGTTGTCATTTGTATGAGTTTCGATAACTGTCTCGCCAGTGATTCTATTTCCATGACTGTGAATCGTTTACGAATCGCCTCAATTAGATGATTCCATTCTGCCAACTGTCTTTGTCGTTGCATCCACTGGAACCATTTCTTCTCGGTGCCATCCATTCGAAAAGACGCCATCGTGACACGATGATGGTCTTCGGTACTGTAGAATTAAAAAAAAAATCAACGGACGATGCGAGCCATTCTTCTGGATCTTTTCCCATGAAAAAGGGAAGTTCTACTTGGACAGGTTTGGGAGCAAACAGAAAAGTGTCATCAAAATCGTATCTCACCTTGGCCTTACCCCGGTTCATAGTACTATCGACAGTGAGTTCACCTCTACCCAAATTTGTTGCCGATATGCCCAACTGGAATGAAATGGCCTATAACTGCTTAGTCATTTCCTGAAAAGTCGACTACATGGTGGCGTTCCACTGTTCTTGATTTGCAATGTAATTTTGCAGCGAATTGAGGACCTGCTCATGACGGTTTGATGTATCCTAAAGTGTTTTAATGGCTTCGGTATTGTTTACCATTTTGGTAAAGTCAATGAAAGCACCAAATTGTTGTGTGCTTAAGAAAAAACAGAAAAATAGGGAAAATGAAGAGAATAGTTTTTAAGGAAGAAGAATAAGTTCAGTGATTTCATGCCCCTCTCTATACAATTATTGCTATTTATCAGGGGAAAAACTAATAACAGATTCTAAATAAGGACAAAGTCTGTTAGTGCACGTGGAGTCTTTCTCTCTCTGGTACCCCTGCGTAATTCCAGAATCTTCTCAACCTTCTCTGCGTTTTGACTTGAGCTGGTTGCTTGAGCATCCCCTGCAGCTTGGCTAGAACTGGTCTCCTGGGTGGTAGTTTCCATGGTGTTTTCAACAGAACATCATTGAAATCGTGTAGTCAGCACTAGGCTTCCTCATCTCTGTGGGATTCCCAAACTGTTGTCTTCCCTTCAATATATGGGCAGCCATACACAAAGGAAAAAGACTAGAAACTTCCTTCATCATCTTCAATCCTCGTTTTGACTAGGTTTTTATTAGCATCAAGAACATTTAACAGTACATTTTGATTCCACCAAAGAGGTAACCCCTTCGCAATACCCAGAGGATCAACATAATAAAAATTAGCAAACTCAACCTATTTGTAACGAATTCCATTCAAGATCTCCTCTATTTCATCTCAATAAGAAATACAATATTGAGGTTTCATTTAAAACAAACATCCATCAAAGCTTGGACTGTGCTTTGTTGCCCTAGACCTCTACAGTTCCAGATAGTCACATTCATCCCAAACTCAAAGCAAAACAAGAAAGAACCATGATCACATTCAACCAAATAGAAACCAGACACAGAAAAAAAGTCTTAGCACAACCTAATTAATGTTCTCATTCCATCTATTTTTCAACAAAACCCCCGTTCATACATAAATTTCGTGCAATAAATTGACAAACCAAATGGAACTAAAAGGGAAAAAAAAAGGGCATTAATTTAAAGCTACGAAAAAGAACAAAGAGTTTAGAAAAATTTCCTTCACCAAACCCTAATGATGGTTATCTAAGTGAAAAACAAAATTTTATTAAAAATAAATAGGGTTTTGATTGAAATAATAAAATAAAAATGTTAAAAATAGTAATATTTTTGGCACAAATCACATTATATCATTCTCAAAATAATAAAATAATTATATTTATACACAATATTTTGTGAAATCAGAATGAGGAAAAATATTTATTGAGTGTGTGTAATATGGAGGCTTTAATGTTGTCATTGTGGACCAATTTTCCTGCTATATAGTGCTGTATAACAATAAAGTTAAATTAATTTAAGCACACATAATTTTTTTTTCTTCATTCAAACTACTCTGTAGTCAAAAATAGAACAAAGTAGTATCCAAACAAGGAAATTACAGCAGATAAACGAAAAACATAGTTCTAGCAACAAGAAAACACTTATCTAAGCCAAAATCACCACCATGCTTTAAACAGTTGTGCCTATTCACACCAGCCAATGCCAATGAAAACGCCATGTCATTTCCATTCCTATCTGCCAAAGAGAAGACAATGGATTCGATCTTACACTTAGCAGTTTCAATATCTGAAAAAGTTGTATGAAGCGTCCAAGATCTCAATTCCTTATTGATACACCAAGAAAACACCATCGAAGAACCTAATTCAATAACCAGAGAATTAGAAGACTTCCAGTTCATAGATGCAAACATTTCAAGAGCAATCTTCACCGCTCCAATCTCAGCTTCCTTAGCGACATTTGTACCAACAGCACCAGAGAAAATCCCTCTTGCAATCCCCTCCATATCTCTCAAAATTCCTCCACCCCTAGCCTTGTCCTCTTCCGCTATACCACATACATTGAATTTTTGACCAACCGCAAGGAGGTGGTCTCCAAAAGGAAACAACAGTATTAGATTTGTAAGACACTACACGACATCTTTGTGGAGCTAACCACCAAAAAATCTCCTGCAACATGATTTCATTATGATTTGATCTAATCCACCACAATGCCCTCATCTTAGATTGAAATACCAAATTAGCCATATTCACTCTCCTTCCATAAAAAACCAGCCCATTTCTTGCAATCCAAATTGTCCAGCATGCTGCAGCAATAAAAATCAGCCATAAACTTTTCTTGCTCTCATCCAATTTCACATTGTAACACAATGAAAAGAATTCCACAAAACCATAAACTCTCTTCCATACAACATCGCCCCAATTGAAGATTTTATCCCAAAAACCTTCTATAAATTTTCATTTGAAAAACAAATGAGATGCACTTTTTGGCTCTCTTTCGCACCAAGGGCAAAATATCGAAAAATTTTGAATGTTCACACCTCTTTTGTACAAAAATTTCTTAGACGAAATTCTGTCGATAGCTAACATCCAAAGAAAGCTACGAACTCTAGGAGGGACCTTAAAATTCCAAACTTTACCACAAGCAAAATTAACGTCCCTCTCATCATCTATTATCAATAAAACTGAACTTTTTTTAACCAAGAACACCCCGAGGTTATCATTGGACCAACACAATCAATCCTCTATTTCTGAAATCAACCCTGTTCCAATCACCTTATCAACCAAATCTTTACACATCTCATTCTCCCTATCCATCAAAGATCTAGAAAACCAGCCTGCCCAATTCGTGCACCCTTTCCCTGAATAACTTACTGAATCAGATATTGTACTAACTTTTTTTAGCAAGGCGAAAAATCCTTGGAAACAACACTTTCAAAGGTTGATCCCCACACCAAATGTCCCACCAAAACAAAGTCAACTTTCCATTTCCTATCTTCCAAAAGAAGGCTTCCGATCCCACCCATTTGGACACTTTTTCATCTTTAGTATTTTCAACAATGCCTCTCCAAAGAGCAGACATGTCTTTTTTGTACGTCGTCTTGAAACGTCATCTTTGAACATTTGACCCGTATTTAGCTAGAATAACCTTTCTCCATAATGCTTCTTTTTCTGTCACGAATCTCCAGCTCTATCCCCGCCTATAATCCAATCTTTACTAAATTGATTTCTCAAACCACAAATTTCTTCCCACAACGTTTTTTGTTCTGCAAATTTATTTGGAGCATAAACATTAACCAAAATCACCTTCTTCTCTTCGGCCACTAATTTTCCACTACTGCAATGATCCTCCTCTCACACAGGTCGACTTCTGCTAAAAAACTACCCTTATCCCAAATCGTTAATAATCCCCCGGACTTTTCAACAGCAACAGCATATTTAAAATCAAAATTATCATCACCCCATATTTTCCTAACCAGCTCCACTGACACCGATTCCAATTTCGTTTCTTGAATTAAACACATATTCGCCCTATTCATTCTCACAACTCTATTAACTGCTTCAATTTTGGGAGTCGATCCCAACCCTTTAATGTTCCACGTAATAATTCTCATACTCCAATAATATCATATGATTAATAGATAACAACATGTAAGCAACCACATACCTGTTTTCCAAAGACCCTTGATCCCTTATCTTTAAAATTCCTTACTGCTTCCCATTGATACTCATAATTTCTCCAATGATTAGCTCCTCATCACCTTGCACACTGAACCCCAATTTTTTCCCTACCGCCCATGTCTTTTTCGCTTCACTTAAAAGAACCCTTCTTCTATTGCTGATATTAGAATCTGAGAGTGATAAATTTGCCACACTGTCGTCTAATCTCAAAATCCCCTTTCGTTTCTATTTTCTAAGCCCTCTGTCCTTCTGTTTTTCTTTCGATGTGAGTGTAGTGTCTTGAATCTCTCGCATATATCTTATTCTTTTTTGTTAAAAGCTTTCTTCTTCCTTTTGCTTGGCCTAATTTGAATAATTTCCTCTTCAATCTCTAAAGGAAAAATCCTTCCCCTCTGGCTCTCTGAATCAGACAAAATATTTTGATTTTGTTTTGACTTTAGGCTTCCATCTAAATCAGCGCACCTAAATTGAATGGAATTTAGCCTATCTGCATTAGCTCCCGAACCTTGGATCTCTACCTCTTCATTCGACTCCGGGCCCATTCTATAACCATCCTCGCATTAGGTCTCCAAACCATTTATCTGCTCCATCCCCAATCCCAGGCCCATGTTATTTAAATCTGAATTTATGTTGACAGATAACGTTGCATTTGTCTCCCTTACACCAGGAATACTCAACACGCTTCCTTGAGGATTGGTATCCTCAATAAATCCCTCGTCTGATAAAACCTGCACCCCACTACCCCTTCTTTCGTTTCCGAGGTTAGTCTTGCTATTTACTCTTCATATAGTTGGCCCTTTTCTCACTTAATTATTACCGAAATTTGAGGGGTCATTTTCTTTGACTAATCCCTAGCTCTATAATGTATATGATTTTGAACACACAATCTGCCTAACATGTCTACTAATGTTACTATTTTTATTAGGATTTTGGCAAAACGTAACAAGTGCCCTTACTATATTATTTAAGTGTAATAAACATATTTCCCTAAAAAATAGTAAATGTATTATTTATAGTAATATTGTATTAAATTCATAGAAAATTTCATTAAGCCACTCATCAATCTTTTTTCTGCCATGCGACCTCTATCTACTGAATCCATACCCCAACCCCCAAAATCAAATTTTCACCAATACCATATTACTTAAATAATTGATTTACTTCATTTTCTCCTCTTAGTAGCTTACAAAGGACCAATCACAACTTAATTCTCTCCTCTTCAAAACTAATCTACTAGAGTAGGTTTGAATGAATTTAAAATTTTTAAAATCAAAATGTACTTTGCTCGAATAAATAATTGATTTAGAAAAATTAAGTGACTGGAATTTTATAAATTAAAAAAATTAATTATATTAAAATATAAAAAATATTCAATATGGATATCATTATATTTGTAAAAATTTATAAGTAGCTACAATAAAATAAAATTTTAAAAATATATATTATAATTAAATAAAAAAAATTGAAGTTTAATTTTTTTTTTATCTTAAAATGGGGTCATGCATATCAAATCAAATAAAAAATACAAAAAATATTATTTAGGTGAAATTTAAAAAAAAAAATGAAATTGAATTATTAAAATTTCTTCTTAAAATTATTCACAAATTTTAAAAATATTAAGATAGAACAAAATTTTTATCCAAAGAGAAGATTTATGTAAATGGAGGGTAAAATGGATTAGAATGAATAAAGCCTAAGTTGATAATATTAATTGAATTTGAATGATGCAAGTGAGTAATGGCATATTTTCGAGAGCTAATTCCCTTAATTTTTTCGCCACAATGATTGGTATACTCTTATAGCTTGGGAGTGGGGACGAGTTCATAAACAAGTGGATATTAAATTTTATACTACAAAAGTGGTTGAAATGAGATAATTAAAGGAATTGAAAATATTAAGTGTTTCTTTTATCTCAAAATGATGGAATGGATTTTCTTTTATTTTAAAAATTAGATTTAAGGTTCAAACAACATGAATTATACAAATAAGTAACACAAGATCTTTAGTAAATTGATAATTAGTGCTAGAAGATTTATTTTGATTAGTTGGAGATGTTATTGAATTAGCATTTTTTTTTTTTGTGTGTGATAAATTATAATATGAGGGTAAAGTCTTAATAGTAATGCAATTAGTGCGACTCAAACTCAAACCACTCCTAGGACAATGAACACCTTAACCATTAAGTCAACACATTATTGAATATATTTTTTTTAATTTAGATACATTATTTTTTAGTAGTTTTTACTTTTAAATAGAGAAGAGAAGAAAATACTTATCATAATTAAGTATCACTACCCTTATATTAAATTATGTTAATACTTAATTATGAGCTCATTAATCATAATTAAAGTATCTAATTTAATATCAAATTAAATGATATTTCTATAAGCCCATGTAACCTAATTTAATACTTTATGAGACCAAATAACGGGATGCTAATGACACTACAATAAATCTATCAATTATTTTAGTGGCAAATGATATAACGTCACAAAATATACTACAAACGTGATAAAAATAAATAATCCTCATGTTAAATAACTAATGATATATTTTATATGACAATTTTTTAAAACGTCACTATATGTTTTGGCATCAAAATTTATTTTCTTAAAAATTTGATGGGTAATACTTTTGTGACATTTGGACAAAAGTGTGACATTTATTAATTGTCACCAAGTAAACTATTTTTAGTGACGAATTATTTTTTATTTCATTTTATAAAACTTTTTTCATATTTATTGTTACTATTATTAATAAGCTTGTTAGTGACAATTTGATTTTTCGTACTTATAATACATAAAAGGTGACGCATTATTTTTGTCACAAAAAAAAATATGTTTCACAAGACGACCATGGTAATATGCCATTTTTTGCTATTTTTATTATATTTTACATGATGATTCTAAGAAGCCACCACCAAAAAATTTTGGTGGTTTAATAGAAAAATTAATAAAACAATAATAATAAGTAAAAAGTAGATGAAAAATAGGAGAGAATTTTTATTGTTTAATTTTCACTTACAAGGTACTATTTATAAGCTCCTCTACATTCAATCAGTAAATGTGAATTAAGTTTTCTTAATTACTCCATTTAATCATCTCCTGATTATAAATGAAGTAAAGAGTTTTATCTCAATACTTTAATATGTTTAAAAGGGTTATAGACATCCATTTAATGTATTTACAACAGGTGGGGACTTTTTAGTATCATTTTGATATGGCATAATGACTTATTTGACCTTTCAACTTTACAAAAAAAAATGTCATTTTAGTTCTCCATTTATTTTTCGTTTCTTTTAGCCCTTAAATTTGTGTTTTTTTCAAATCATCCTAAAATGAATGGCAAAGTTAATGTTTGTTAACCTTGTTGATGTAGCATACACATGAATTGTTATATGGATGCCACATCAACAATTAATTAAATTTTTAAAATTTAAAAAGTAAAAAAAATTAAGAATTAAAAATTATTCAAATTATTTAAAAAGCATAAAAATTATAAAAAAAATAATGTAATACCCTGTTACCTGACTCGATCGCCAAGTCCAAGCAACGGGATGTCACATTGTTGCCGAGGCAACTTTTGCCACAAATCTCGTAATTAAATCATTAATAAATTAATCGTATCAATCAAACAATTCAAATGAGTCTAAATCGAGCTTACAATGGCCCCTTTTTAATGTTCAAGCATGAAATAGGACTAATTTGCAAAGTTATAAAACTTTGGAAATATGTATCAATACTTGGCTGATGGTACTAATATTTTTCTCATAAGTACGATACCAAATTACGAATATGTTTCTTTTGAAATAATTTATCAACATACAATGGTATTAATACCATTGTAGAGTATTAGTACTATAGAGTTGGGTATTGATACTTTAACCTGGTATCGATACCATTTGGCATTATATTTGTTTGAAAATCTATTTGAAAATGTCAGGTATTGATACCTATGCCCGGGTATCAATACATTATAGCAAAATTTGTCAATAACTCCATTTTAGGTACCCCTTTCATGCCCAAATTTTGCTTTGCCCAAATGGTGATTTTAAGCACCAATAAGTCCTGCAAAAACTAACCAAAATACATACCAATTCATTCATTTATTCTATACCAAAATCAACCCATTCACCATGTCTTATTTGCCACCAAAACACATCCAAATACTTGCTAATTTAGAGCTAGTCTTCCAATTACTTCAAACCAATCAATTAACTTATTCAATCATGCCAATTCAGTGAACAATACATGCCTTCATATATCCAATACACTTACAAATGACTATATACATACTACTTGCTCATTCAACATCCAATAAACCAATTAACCAAACAATAGGTGATTACCAACATTTTCATATAAATACATACCTTTTTATACCTAGTCATCTATCTAATTAACCTTTAAATAACTATCATTATACCATCATCCATAAGTTATCCCATTTCTAATTATAATCCAACACAACATATCATACTCAAGCACTATGTTATATGATTAAAGCACAACTTTCACATTTGAGCATCATTTTACAATTCAATTTCAAATACATTCTCCTATGACTCTCTACCATCTATTATCATAGAAATTTCACACTATTTTTACATTGTTTACACCTTAGTCCTTTTTGACAAAAACAACAATTTCACTTTACAAATTAATCCTTTTTCACTTCTAAGCTTAAAAGCTAACCATTTAACATCAAAAGCTTCAAGAAAACAATAATGTCAACTTTTGAAAACTTTAACAGTTTTACAAAATAGTACTTGAGTTAGCTAAATCAAGCTACCACGATCTCAACAACATAAAATTTATGAAAAACGAATTTAGAATACTCACCATGCAAGGGCCCGAATATTAGAGGATTTTTTTGAACCTTTCAAACTTTCTTCAATGGTGAAAAACGGTGGAAGAATATGAGAATGACATCCTTTCTCTTTCTTCCTACTATTATTTTTTTTCTTGACATTTTTATTTTAACATTCTAACTAAATTTTCAAATAAAACAATGACCAAAAGTGGGTATTAACTGCCTACCTTAAAATAATATGGTCTAATTGTCATTTAAACTTTGGTTTAATTGCTAAATAAGTCCTTTAATCAATAAAAATCAATAACGATTAAGTTTTATGACTTTTATGATTTAGTCCTTATACCTTAATTAACTATCAATTCACAAAAATTTCTAGACCAAAACTCAATACAATACTATCATAAACTCAAAAATATTAACTAGTAATATTTATGGACTCGATTATTGGAAAACGGGGTTTCAAAACCACCATTTCTGGTATCACTGAAAAATAGGATGTTATAATTGTATAGAGTATCGATACTTATTTCCAAGGAATGATTCTTTATAAAGGTATCAATAAAGTTGGCTTGTGATTCAATTTTCCAAAATGGCAGAATGTCAAAATAGTATTGATACTTCCTAACTAGGGTATCGATACCTTATTCTAAGTATCGGTACTTGTCTCCAAAACTTGAAAAGTTCTCAGATTGGTCCTTACTCATGCTCGGGTCAACTTATGAGCTTTCATAAGCTCAACCGTGTCTCAATTTTGTTTGTAATTAATATTTTGCATTGGATTATGAAATAAATTGATGTTTAATTGAATTTATGGCTATAAATTATATGTGACTGCTCTGGTAATGGTGTTAGCATTCCATAGCTCGAGTCTGATGACCGGACTGGACAAGGGGTGTTACAAATAATCTTTTAATGTTTTTTAATTTTTAAAAATTAATTAATTACTAACGTGACATACACATAGATTGCCACATCAACAAAGTTAACAAACGTTATATTTTCCATCCCTTTTGGGGTGATTTGACAAACAATGCAAGTTCAAGGGCTAGCAGAGACGAAATATTAAATGGAGAGCTAAAATGATTTTTTTTTGTAAAGTTAGCGGATCGAATAAATCATTATGCCTTTTGATTTTTATTTGATTTGATGATTTGCTTGCGTAACTAAATCAACAATTTATTAGTGATTAGTTTTAAAATTTGTTGTTTTATGAATAAAATTGTAAACTCTTGTCATTATCATAAATGTATTTTATCAATAGAACATTTAGTTTGTCATTATTATGAAGAAAATATAGTAACACCCATTTATGTCACTAAAAATTACTATTAATGAAGATAAAATTATCACCTAAATATTTAATTTTATATAACATATGAGTAGCATTATATTCATTTTGTAAATTGAAAAAAGAATTTGAATAAAGATAAAATATCATGTATTTCTTTTTCTTTTCTTTTTTTGATACTGCATTTGTTTTTAAATTTGGGCTCTGTTTGTTTCATTGAAAATGGCTTCCGAAAAATGACTTACTTTTTTGGAAAAGCTAATATTCTTTGATGTTTGGGTGAATCTGTATTAAATATTTTCTGTTATTTGACAGATTTTTAGAAAATATTTCATAAAATTTGTTTTCAATGAAACAAACATACTTTTGAAATTTATGATAAACAACTTAAATGAAGTAGTGAATTGATTAAAAAGTGATGTTAATGTGAAATTATAATAAATAATGAATCTTCATGATGTTAATGATTAAATTGTAAATTTTGTGAAATTTATAATTGAAACAAGAGAAGTGACATGCATGAAAATTTGTTATGTGAAATAATATATTATAATGAATTACTTGATTAAAGTACTTATATGGTGAAAAATAAATTACATGGCAATAAGAGCTAAATTGAAAATTGTACAAAAGTTTAAGTGTGAAATAATTCAATATGTGAATAAGAAAATTATGATAAAACTTTAATGAATGTGTTATGAGATTATGAAATATGCATAAAGTATTGTAAAAGTGAAATTGTGGAGAAATATAGAATTTTTATGATGACAATGACTAAATTGTTAAACTTGAGAAAATATGTAGATGAATAATAGAAGTGAAATACATAGAAATTTGATATGTGAAACAAGATATTGAGATAAATTATGTGATTAAAGTGTAATAAGAAAGAAAATTGATTTAATATGATTAATTAGTGAGTATTGAACTTTTATGATAAAAAATGGCTAAATTGAAAAGTTGTGAAGGTTTATAAGAAAATATTTGATAAGTGAAGAATGTAGTAAAGAATGTAACATCCCGGTGCTTTGACCCGATGCTCAAGTCGGGTATGGGGGTGTTATAGTGAACAGAGTCTTATCAGTCTGGAAAATGTCTTATGGAAAAAAAATTGGTAAGACATTTTACAAAAATAAGGGGGTAATTTTACATTGAATGGAAAACATTTTATATTAACCATCCTATTTTATAGGAAACAAACATCAGAAAATGTTGGAAATATTTTCTGTAAAAACTTTTACGTTGAAACAAATGGAGCTTTGATTTGGATCATTTTATTTATTTATGAGTTTGGTGGTCTGTGAAGCTGTAGGTTCCAATATCTAGTATCAACTTGGTTAGGTTTATATGAGGATTGGTTATCAATTCAATTGTTATGGATTGGGTATAGTTTGAGTTGTGAGGGTGGGGATATTCTAATAGTGAAGAGCTCGTTAAGGAATTGTGTTAGATTAGTGATACTTTTGTATGATTATATGTGTTTTTGTCAATTATGATCTTCTTTTTGCTTTTATAAAGAAAATCATAAATAGATCATGCATGAAGTAATAGAATGGGTGAGATTAGACAATTTATCTTCAAAGATTATGGTTTTGAGAGAAAATAGTTGTTGTTTATTCATGCTTTTATGATCTCGTAAATGTAGTAATATTTGTTTCATTTCTTCAAACAAAAACAATAGTAGATACTACTTTAATCCAATATTCCAAACATTTCATTAAAATATATACAAAAGATTTGGACTTAAACCTTCCAATAAGTTGTTCTACAAGCTTATCCATAGATTTAAAATAAATAAATAAAAATAGATCAACCAAAATAAGTGATAAATTAAGAGAAGAGGGAACCTAAACTTGCCCAAAATGAATGGTATTGTCGATTATTCATAAGGTCATGATACAACACTTATGCTTCTAATCTTTTCATTGATTGCATGAGTGACAAAGAAATGATGGTGAGGGAGACAAGGATCGATCAAGATTTGAAAACAAGGAGAGTAGCATTATCAGAAAAGAAAATAAGATAAAATGTGTGATTTGGTGCCATTAAAATGAGAAATTGTTTCCTTTTCGTTGGGGAAAAGAAAAAAAGTAAAATAAGATATCCTGACACTTTCATAAATCGTCACTAAAAAAGTGCCCTTAAAAACTAATTATCTTTTATTCTTATTAATAGCTTATGCAAAATCATGAATTTATAGTTATTGTTTTATCTACTATTTTGTTATGATTATTTGTTGTAATATCATTAATATGTGTCATTACAATATTTCAATTATCTGTTAATAAATTGATTATTTACTTAATATATTATTAATTTTAAAGCTTTTAGTTTAGAATTATTTAACATGATAGTCTAAATTATAAGTTAAGATGTAAATTATAATAATTTTATAACTTTAAATTATATATAATTACAATATAATGTTACAAAAACTTTGATGTTTTAAAATTATAAATTTAATTTATTTTTATTAATAGCTTATGTAATTTATTCAATTATAATTAAGAAGTTGATTATTGTTTTGTAAATCATTTAATATAATCTTTTGTAAAATTTTAAAATCAATTTAAAAGTTTAGAATTTAGTAACTTATTGTTACTGATATCCACGAAACTAACTAAAAATCTGATTAAGGTAAGTGCATCTATCAATTAATAGTACAGCTATGGTGAGCAAAGATATCGTTCCCAAGAAGACTAAAAGCACTAGTAATTATCATCTTTCTATTATTTAACCGATAAATTTGAGCTATTGATTAAAACTAAAATTAACTAAATTAATTAACTACGAACACGACAAAGAACAAATTAGGAAAATAATCGAATAATAACCAATAAGCGAAACAATACCCAGGAAAGAATTTACCTAGACTTCATCTGTCACTATCAATCTAACTTACACAATTTCTTCACTTAGTATCATGATCCGTAGAAATCCCTAAATTATGCTAATATCTCTCTTCAAAAATAAGAGCAACTGACTCTAGGTTGATTAATTGAAATTTCTTTCTAATTAAAACCATTATTATCGCATTAACTTGATCTATGGATTCCCCTATTAGATTTGACTCTAATCCGGTAGATTTATGTCGTCCTATTTCTAGGATTGCATGCAACTCCACTCAATTATGCTAGGTCTACTCTTAAATAGGGTATATTCCTCCTCTGATTTAAGCACATCAAACATGAATCAATAATCTAGAAATATCAAATTAAGAATTAAGCACACATAATTGAGAACAAGATCTAAGAATTTATTGTGTAAAATAAAAATTAAAAGACAGAATTCATCATATGGCTCATCTCCCCTAGGTATTTAGAAAATTAGTTCATGGTTGCAAATAAAAACATCTCAGAGATAGTATAACTGAAAGAAATAAAGAAACTTATAACAATCTCCTAAGAAATCAACTAGGAGTTTTCAATCTTAACGAAAATATGCTTTGGAATCCACTTCAATGATGTTTTTTGAGTTGTTTTCTTGAGTATTCTATGATGACTCACTCCTATCTTCTAATTTTTGTCATATATAGGTCTCAGAATGCCTGAAAAATCTTAAAAATCACGTTTTTCCACTATTTGGAATGCTATTCGCAAAATTGATACATCCTGCCGTATGGGCATGTGGCAGTCCGTGTGGCACACATGGTTGTGTGGAATGGTTCAGCTCATGTGGCTCTTATAACTCGCTTTGATTTTTCGATTTTCACTATTTTTTCTCCCAAATGCTTTCCTAAGTATAAAAACGTGAATTAAAAGGATTAGGAGCATAAAATTCACTATTAACATTGAATAATCACCTAAGACCGCATTAAGAATGAAACTAAAACATGTTACTTTTAGCACCTAGCAATTACGTTAACAAACTATATTAAATTATTTTATTTTATTTTATTTTATTTTAAGCATAAATAAATAAATAAATAAAATTTATTAATTTAAAATTTCAATAAATACTTAAGAACAGACCAAGCCTAATAAATGAATTGTCAAATATGAATTCGTATACATAAGATGGGGTTAATGTTATCCTATTTTTCTCACTTAAAATAAAATATTGGTGTAAAAAAATTATAATATATATAAGTGTACAAGTTTGAAAAATTTTTTGAACTGATGGCAATACCTTTTATTTTCTACCATATTACTAAATTGATATTTTAAAAAGATTTTTTATTTAATTTAGAATTATTAGTTTTTTCAATAATTATTTTTTAATCATCATTATTAAATGTCTTTATTAATTTAAGATAAATATTTTTCATATTTAATCAACTTAATGTAAATATTTTTCGTACTTATCATGAATAATTTATAATAATTGATGCTTGTTGTTTTATCTTTTTATTTTAATTTAATATTATAATTTACTTTTTAATATAGTTATAAATTTCTATATTATTTTAAATTTTTTATTTATAAAATATTACTAATATATTATTTTAAATATTAGTTACATTAAATATATTATATGTTATATATTATATATTATATATTTTAAATTTATAAAAAAATAAATGCATTTAATCACCTGCAACGTAAATGAGAAAGAAATCTAATAATAATAAAAGACTAATTATCATTGTGAAGTTTTTTTTTCTTCTTTTGAAAGGATGATTGTGTAACACCCCTTACTCGGCCCGATCGTTGGACCCAAGTAATAAGGCGCTACGAACAAATACAAAGCACTTGCAAGCAAATTATAATTTAAAATCTCAATTAATTATCAAAAATTCATAATTAATCAAACTAGCATGTGATTCAATCAATTTTGAATTAATATCGAGCTTACAGAAGGTTAAAACTAGGAGGGCAATTCATAGGGATTAAATTGAAACAAATTTAAAAAAGAAGAAAAAATCTGCATACAAGGGTCACATGGCAGTGTGTGAAAGCTTAGCCCGTGTGTGATGAACCACACAGCCATGTCACTAAACCGTGTACAAGATCCGTGCAAGTGTGAAATAAGCCACATGGCCGTGTGAGCAAATTGTGTAACTCTTTGTGCCCGTGTGCACCAAAATCACTTAAATTTTTACAGACCATGCGGTCGTGTCATGAGCTCATGTATGGAACACAGTTGTGTGCCAGGCCTTGTCTCAAATGATATGAACTTGTAGTTACCATTCAAAACAATATTTCTAACATAAATCACTTAGGCTACAAGTCACCCAATTTAAACCATATTCAACCACTTCAAAAGCAAATCAAAACAAGCCCAAATCATCCTTTAAAACCACCATCCTTTGTGTCTAACTAAAATGTCAAAATTGACACCTCAATTCATAAATTTAAGCTAACCAAATGAATATACACACAACAATACCAATATGCCTTTAAGGCACCTCAACCATTTCCAATATACCAAGCACAACTAAAAGAACATAAAAATACCAATTCAAAAACACTACAGCAAAACAGGTTTTTAGCGGCGTTTGGATAAAAAACGCCGCTATAGATCGAGCATTAGCGGCGCTTTTTGAAAAATACCGCTATAGATCAAGCATTAGCGGCGCTTTTAAAAAAAGCCGCTATAGGTCGACCATTAGCAGCGCTTTTTGAAAAACGCCGAAAAAATTAAGCACAACGCCGTCGTTTTATGTTGAGCTTTAGTGGCATTAGCGGCGCTTTTTGAAAAACGCCGCTATAGATCAAGCATTATCGACGCTTTTTGAAAAACGCCACTATAGATCGAGCATTAGTAGCGCTTTTTAAAAAACACCGCTATAGGTCGGCCACTAGTGACGCTTTTTGAAAAACGTTGCAAAAAAATTAAGCACAACGCTGTCATTTTATGTTGAGCTTTAGTGGCATTAGCAGCGCTTTTTAAAAAACGCCGCTATAGATTGAGCATTAACGGCGCTTTTTAAAAAGCGCCGCTATAGGTCGACCATTAGCGGCGCTTTTTGGAAAACGCCACAAAAAAATTAAGCACAACTGGTTTATTTATATTAATTAAAATACAATTTATTTTTAATTGAATACTTAAATTCTTCAAAAAATAATGACAGGTAGAAAAAATTTGAAAGTAAAACATAGAAAAATATTTTTAAAAATGAAAAAATTTAAAATACTATTATTTAAAATAATTTTAAAGTTTTTTGGGTATATGACTGATTGTTTTTTTAATTTATACATTAAATAATTTCTTATATAATCGTAAAAGAGATAATATTAATTTTAAAATATTAAATTAATTATCATTATAGTTTAGGGTTTATGGTTTAGAGTGTATGATTTAAGGTTTAAGCTTTAGGAGTTACTATTTTAAGGTTTATGGGTTATGGATTTAGGGATTATGGTTTATGGTTTAAGGGTTGGGGTTTAAGGGTTAGGGGTTAGGGGTCAATGGTAAGGTGTTTATGGTTTATGTTTTATGATTTAGGGTTTATGGGGATACGTGTTAGAGGTTAGGGGATATGAGTTTAGGGTTTGTATTAATTAGTGTTTTTTTAATTTATATATTAAATAATTTCTTATATAATTGTAAAAGAGATAATTTTAATTTTAATATATTAAAATTATGATTATAGTTTAAATTATTTAAGAGATAATAGATAAACTTTATATATATTAAATGGTTTAAGATTTAAGGTTTACTTGAGATTTGTTAAATGATAAAATTTTATACAATCAATTAATGCTTTTATATTTAAAAATATTTAATCTAAACCATTTCATATATATTTAAATATTAGATTAAGAAAAAACATTGATAAATAAATAAAAAAAAAGTAACAGAATGATATGGATATGTAACTATATAGTTAGGGTTTAGGGCGTAGGTTTATAGTCTAGGATTTAGGGTTTATGGTCTAAGATTTGGGGTTTGGTGTTTAGGAATAAGGGTTTAATTTTTAGTGTTTAGGGATAAATATGATGAACTACTTAACTTGTGTATCTTGGATTTTTTTTATAATATAAATCTAAATAAGATAAATATAAATTATTATTTTTAAAAATATATATATATCAAAATGGGTTAAATCCCAAAAGCATACATGAACAATGGTTTAGTGTGCAATTGTATATATGAACTTTAATTTGATCTAGTTCTTGTAAATTATTAATACAATTATTGATATAACATCATTTTATATTTATATATTGCATACATAAATATTTATATTTATTCAATATAAAAATATATTGATGTATTTATTTTTTAAAATGTCTATGATTAAATCAAAATTAAAGTTTCAACTATACATTTAAACCACAATTAAAATTTTACGTCTACAATTACACATTAAACCGAAATTCATATATAATTTTGAGATGTATCTCTATCAAAATTTAGGTGTACACATATAATTAAATGCCATTTATATAAAAATCTAAACAACTAATGCGGACCATACTTAAAAGAATAATGATTGTATTGTTGTGTCATTTTGTATTTTTTTTAATTCATCGATTCTATTTTATTTCTGTTAAAGTTTCCTTTTGTATTTTATATGTTAATTTAAAAATTATAAAAATCTTCAAAAAAAAATTTAAAATTTAAAATTTAAAAATAAAAAATTTAAAATTTAAAAATAAAAAATTAAAAAATTAAAAACTTAAAATTTAATATTTTAGTCCATATTTCAGTTAAAAAGTTCAATATTCAAAATTAAAAAAATTTCCAAAAAATGATAATCTCAGCACAAAAAATTTGAAAATAAAAAATATATTAAAAATGAAAAAAAATTAAAATTGAGCAATAGTGGTGTTTTTGGGTAAAACGCCACAAAAAGTTGAGCTATAGTGGCGTTTTTGGTGGAAACGCCGCAACAGATCTGAGAATTATCAGCATTTTTTAAAAAACACCGCAAAAGGCCATTATTTTTTATAAAAAAAAAGGGCAAAATCCCGCTCACTCCCCAAAATTATTTTTTGGTTACCCGCTCGTTAACCAAATCCCCCAAATAAAAGTTTGTACTTAATTATTTTCCCCTTTTACTCTCAAAATTTGCCCCCAAATTTCCCATTTCCAACAACACCAAGTCAATACACCTACACCAATCACACTTCTTTTTCCTTTTCATTTCACTGCACTGAATTCACCCACCATAGCTACTCCACGTTTCCTTTTAATTTTACCGGTGATTTCTATGAAGACGAAAAACCTAGATGACAAGAAACCGGAGGAAGAGGAGGTGATAGATAAAGAAAACGAAGAGGGAACTAAAGAGGTTTTGGAGAAACAAATGGAAGTTGAAGAGAAGGACAACGAGGAAGAAGAAGAAGAAGAAGAAGAAGAAAAAGAAAAAGAAGAAGAAGAAGAAGAAGAAGAAGAAGAAGAAAAGAGTGAAGATGAAGGGACTAAAAAGGTCAAATGTAGTAATAGAAAGGGGAGTTCTAGAAAATCTGGTCGAGATTCGACTGAGAAGAAAGAGCCAGTGACGCCTAGTAGTGATAGGCCTACAAGGGAAAGGAAAGTCGTAGAAAGGTATTCAGCTCCTTATGTTGCAAGGTCTTCCTCGTCTAAAACTCTGTCAATTGAAAAGGTATGCTTTCTTTTCTGGGGTTAAGGATCTGGTTCCATTCAATTCATTTTCTTTGTGTTATGATTGTTTTTTGAACTTTGATTTACTTTTCAGGGTCGTGGTACTCAGCTTAAAGATATTCCCAATGGTATGCGTATGTTCTCTTGCTTATTTGTTTTTCTCCCCTAAGGTTCTACTGTATGTTTTCTTTTAATTTTATGGGATTGGATTGATTGTGATTCTATTTGTATTCAATTCTGGATCCTTTGAAGTAAAGTAGTCTACGTGATAAATTGAGTACTTTATATTTGTCCTTTGAAGTAATGTAGTCATTTTCTATTTGTTGGTGTTTTAAATGATATGAGTGTTGGTTATTAGTTATGCATTTAGATTCACTTTTTAGAAAGCGAGAACAATTAGTCTCCATAAAACCTGTCAATAAAGATGTGAGTAAAGACATCTGAACCAATGCAAATTTGAGGTTAAACTGTTTGGTATGTTGAGTCTGCCTTTCAATAAAGATGTTGAGTTTATACAAGATCTTAAGAGTGATAAAGATGTTGAGTTATTTTTATAATCTTAAAATCTTTCACAAAATTTTAATAAATTTTTGTATATTTTTCAGAAAATTTAACTTCATTTTATAATTTAAAAAGCTACATTGAAAATCAACTTCAACGGGATATCTAAATTGAAATAAAGTTGAATATTTATTTATTACTTAAAATTTTAAAGAATTTATATATTTTTTGAATGCTTTATTATTGTTGACTTAAATTGTTACATCAACATCATAATAGTTATTACATCAAATCTGTTCTACTTGTTGACTTGGGATGATTTCAATATGTTCTTTTACAGGGAAACTGGACTTGGGAACATGCAAAACTTAAAGCTAGAATGGAGACTTTACAAAGAAACCTGAGGTACCCCCCAATGGCTTCAAATTTCAGATACATTCAAGGCATGCATCTTTCTCTTTTAATAAATAAATAATTATATTTCTAGGCATTACGAAGGAGAAGATATCCAGAATTTGAGTCTTAGAGAGCTTCAAAATTTGGAGCAACAACTTGATTCTGTCTTTAAACGCATAAGATCCAAAAAGGTTTAAATCACTCCAAAAATATATATACTAAAACATTATTTTCCTTAGTGTAAAAGATTTTCATGATTTATATTTTAAATTGGTCCAATATTTTATCGTTTTGATTAAAACTAGCGTCTCAACCACATAAACAATTAGGGGTGAATTCAAAAATCTTTTAAATAGACCATTTTTCATTTTTGAAGAGTCAAGTCCCTGCTTGCCTTTAAATTTGCCCCTCTAGTTAAACTTTTTTAATAAACTCAAAATTCGAATATCAAATCTTACTTTTGTACGAGAAGTTATGCATGCATGCATATAATTTGGTTATAATTTTGCAGCATCATAACTTGGCTGTTGATAATGTTTAACTCACAAAATCAACTAATGGTTGAATCAATTTCTGAGCTTCAAAAAAAGGTATGCCATGGTTTCTCTTATAAATATCTAATTCTTGAGCTCATTTTAAATATTCTACTAAACTAAAAATGTCAAAACCAGCTTTCCTTGTATTATTTTAACATATATTGTGCTATGATTTTTTCATTATTTCTTTTTAAAGAATCTGACACCTTTTATTAAAAATATATCAGACATGATATAGGATATAATTCTCTAATAACTCTCCAAATATATATAAAATCTCATATTCCTATCTAATACGAATCCATGTCTTATAGTAATATCCAAATCCAAGTAGCATGTATTTGAAATTATGAACTCGAGCTTGCTTGATTTGTTCCATATGCAGGACAAAGCATTGCAAGAACAGAATACCAATAATAAGAAAGATTGATATAAAGCTTTATCACTCTTATCAATCAACTACCAACTCTTTGATCACCATGTTTGCCAAGGTAAAGTCATTGATTATATACATAAATTCCTCAAAAGATAAAAGAATACCAAAAATCTCAATATTCAGCTTGCTTTTTTCTTTTTCCTATCATGAACAGACAAAAAATGTGATGAAGATGATTATATTCTCACCTACCAGGACAAAGAAGGAGAATGGCTGATTGTAGGCAATATTCCATAGCAGTAAGAATATTTTTCCTTCCTTTTCTTGGTTCCTTACTCTAGTTTTCTTATTACAAGCAACCTTTGCGAATAATAGTAATCATGGAAGGAGTACAAGAAAAAAAAACATAAATTTATCCGACATTTATAAACATTTGCAATCCTTTTACATTATCTTCTCATAAAAAAGAACTTTTGTAACACCCCTAACCCGTACCCGTCGCCGGAGGGTTAAATAGTATTACCATATACAAAAGAGTCATATCAAGATAATTAGGTATAGTGATTCATTCTTAAGTTCAATTCACATCAAACATTGAAAACATTAATCAAATCTCAACCACACATTCACATTAACCATTTGGAACACATATAGTAACTTATCAAGCCATTTTCGCATGACTATACATATATACATCATCAAAAAGATAATTATTTAACAACAAAAAAGTCAAGCCTATACATGCCATTATCGAAATTTAACTACTAGAGTACCAAAAGGCTTAGATAGTGTGGACGACTTCGACTTTGAGATCCCCAAGATCAGTGGTGACTTAACAAGATCTATAAAAACAGAGAATTAAGGCAACAAAGTAAGCATTACTAAGCTTAGTAAGTTTTAAGCATTTCAAACAATCAAAACGTATCATATAAAATGAACATTAAATATCACAAAACTCATATTCTAATTACAACCACTCAGCCGAATATACACAAGTATACCACATATAAAGCCTATTGGTCGAATATAAATACACAAAGAAATTTTCAGCACATGCTTCACTTTACTCTATGGCTCATACAACTAATTTAATTCACATATTTTCATATAATGGCAGACATCGACCGAATAGGTCATTTCTCTTATTCATAGATATATTAATCATCCACACAATTATATCGTTATTTGATACTAATGACTCACCTTGCAATCAATTCACATATAAGTACATAATACGTACCTGGTCATTACAATGTATCATACATAATCAATAATAGTTTGCTTTGAACATTTGAATTTGTAATCTCATTCGAATCACCGATGTTAAGCTTTGCTAGGTTTCAAAACCCGAATCCAGCACTAGCTTAAAGCATGGAACTTTAAGCCCTGATATAGTACCAAAGACTAAGCTTTGTGGGATTTAACCTGGATATATATTACCAAAGACGAAGCTGCAGGATTTAACCCGGATATATAATATATCGAGTGCTAAGCGTATTTACCCATATGATAACTCGGCTCACATAACATATCACATTTGTACTTTAATTTCTTCATTCGAGTATAAGCACACAAAGAAAACACACTTTCAATATAACTTTCGGTTCAACACTTTTACGCAAGAACACATAACCATTTCACTATCTCAAACAACTCTCCTAATATCCATTCGGTTACATGCCATGTACTCAAGTTATTTATTAAACAACCTTATTCAAGTAGAGACAATAGGTCGCAATTCATTTATCATACTTATCTCATTACATCAATTATCTAATAACTGTAATTACTCAAAACTTACCTCGGATATTTTTGAACAGTGGCGGATAGGCTATTCGATTACTTTCTCCTTTCCCTTATCTGATCTAGTTCCTCTTTGCTCTTGAGCTTGATTTAAACAATTGAATTTATTTAATTTCTTATCAAATAGGCAATTTAATATAATACATGTATATTATAAGGTTAAGGTACATATGACTTAATAATTAAATATCAAACACCATATGCATATATATATATATTCCCTAGTCATGCACAACCAAACACCTTACTAGGCATTAACAACTTTATAATTATATGCATATCTACGTTAAGACCAATTATGTATTTAATAAATTCTACAAGTATGGTTATTTATAGTGACTAAATACCATTTAATCTCAAGTTATACTCATAAGTACATCCACATAAATACATTCGCACTTAAACATCATCTTGACCGAAAAATCAAATACACTCATTGTCTATTTTTCAATCAACTTACCAGCCACTTTGTTTTACCCATGCCAAATGCACACACACACATATATATATATATATATATATATATACGTAATTGCATTTTTATTTACTAGACCGAATACTCACCTGACTATTTGAGTATATTAATATTCAACTTCTCAAAAACCATAATTTTATTATAATCATGCTTGCATATACTTTTACACATAAGCTAAGAAATCACTACGTAGTATTGCGTATATTTATACATACATGAATAGCCAACAAGACCAATTTTACTGAAACATACATTGCATTTAATTATGAGTTATTTTCTCATACTACACTTATATAACTACAAGCCGAATATACATATACTTACATCACTTAAACATCCAACACCCAATTTCTTTAACAAAGCACATTTTCGAAAATGACAAGGCAATATAATAGCCTTTAATCCAACTTATAATTTATGCATAACACATTCCAAGCAGTCACTCTATTCCATCATTTAAAATACAAACATTACTCAAAAATATCCCTAGTTCAAATTCGGCAATTACAACAATACACAAGATGATTTATTTTTATTTTTTTGTTCATTCATCTAAACTACTTACAAGCACCCTAAACTATCTCAAACATCATCCATTTGTAATTATTCATTAAACTTGAAGACAACCATGTATCCCTTTCTGTGAAAAAAAAATAGAATAAAAATAAATAAAATAAAGAACACACAAATTTTACGTGGAAACCCTTTCGGGAAAAAAACACGAGGCGAGAGGAGAAAAAATTCACTATGTCGAAAAATTTGTATCAATACAAGAGGAATAGACTATGTCTATTTATAGGCTTGTAAAGCCATATTCTAGTAGGATTGAAACACCCTATCCTAATCAATATAAAATAGATGAAGTTTAATAAGGTTTAAAAAACCTTATTCTAAAATAAAATAAAAGAAATCTAGTTCTATATGGATTTTACTTTTATTTTATTTTCCATCATATTCTATAAGAATTTGGGTCACTTAATTCTAACAATCTCCACCTTGACACAAATTCTCAATGAACAAGTTCTTCATTGCGAACTTTCAATAAACAAGTTCTCCACCTCTTTCATAAAACCCCTTAAGGGTTTAACTCAACAATGAACACCAACCAAGTCTAAGCAATGCTCAAACTTGGTTTTAGGAAGTGACTTAGTCATCATATCTGCAGGATTTTCATGAGTACTAATTTTGCTCACAACAATATCACCACGAGCAATAATATCACGAACAAAATGATACCGAACATCAATGTGTTTTGTTCTCTCATGAAACATTTGATCTTTTGTAAGAAATATAGCACTCATTTGTCACAAAATATCGTGGCTGATTTGAAGGCCTTCATTGAGTTCACTAAATAGTCCCTTCAACCAAATAGCTTCTTTGCAAGCCTCGATGTCGCCATGTACTCGGCTTGATGGTAGACAAAGCGATCGTAGTTTGCAAAATGGCTTTCCAACTAATTGCACAACCTCCGATTGTAAAGACGTAACTCGTGAGAGATCTTCTTCTATCAAGGTCTCCAGCAAAATCAGCATCAACATACCCTATGACTCCATCTTTAGTTCTTCCAAATCAGTAAGCAAACATCGGTGAGTGCCTCGTAAGTATCTTAAAATCCACCGAATCGCTTTCCAATGTTCTTTACCGGATTTGCCATGTATCTGCTAACTACACCGATCGCATATGATAAATCGGGCGTGAACAAACCATAGCATACATGAGAGATCCCACTTGCACTAGAGTATGGAACATGTGACATGTACTCAATCTCATCATCTGATTGTGGAGACAAAATCGATGAAAGTCTGAAATGGGCTGCTAAAGGAGTACTAACAGGCTTAGCACTCTGCATATTGAACCTGCAAAGAACTTTCTCAATGTACCCCTTCTGACTTAGGTACAATTTACTTGATTTTCTATCTCTGAGAATCTCCATACCAAGTATCTTCTTTGTTTGGTCCTAAATCTTTCATCTCAAATTCTTTACTTAGTTGGGCTTTGACCTTTCTTATCTCTTCTTTATCTTTTGCTACTATCAACATGTCATCAACATAAAGAAGTAGATACACAAAAGAACCATCACTATTTTTCTTAAAGTAAACACAACTGTCAAAACTACTTCTTTTGAAATCATGAGAAGTCATAAAGGAATCAAACCTCTTGTACCATTTGTCTTGGTATCAAGCCAAACCGTAAAGGGACTTTTTCAGCAAGCAAACATAGTTCTCTTTTTCTCAAATCAGAAACCTTCTCGTTGTTGCATGTAAATATCCTCATCAAGCTCTCCATGCAAAAATGCGCTTTTTACATCTAATCGCTCAAGCTCCAAATCATGCATGGCCACAATACCAAGCAAAGCTTGAATCGAACTATGCTTAACAACCGGGAGAACACATCTCATGAAGTCCACTCCTGGAATTTGACTATAACCCTTTGCAACAAGCCTTGCTTTATATCTGGGTTCTTCAACTCCTGGAGTCCCTTCTTTCTTTTTAAATACCCATTTACAACGAACAGCCTTTTTACCTTTAGGAAGTTTCACAAGGTCCCATGTTCTGTTTTTGTGGAGTGATTCCATCTCTTCTTGCATAGCAAACATCCACTTTTCTGAGCCTTCACAGGTAACTGCCTCAGAATAATTAGATGGCTCTTGATTCGCATCTATATCTTCACCACATTCAAAGCATAAGCAACTAGATCACCTCGCATATTTCTTTGGAGGTTTAATTTCTCTTCTAGTTACTGCTTTTGGCGATAGAGTATTGTGGTGAAGAAGCAACTCTATTCTCAATTTTTGTACTGGCTTGAGGAGTTGACTCTGTATTAATCTGATGCTCTACTTGTTTTTGATTTTCTTTATTGGAAGAGTCTTTAAGAGATAAGTTAGGTAGCATAGCAGTTTCATCAAAAACAACATCTCTACTAATCACAACTTTTCTATTTTCAGGACACCATAACTTATACCCTTTTACACCACTTTATAACCAAGAAAAACACATTTAATGGATCTCGGTTCCAATTTTCCATTATCAACATGAGCATATGCAGGGACACCCAAAGATCTTTAAATCGAATAAATTAGCGAGGATTACGGACCATACCTCTTGTGGAGTCTTTTTCTCAATGGCAACGGATGGAGATCGGTTGATCAAAAAACATGCGATGAAGCCGCTTACGCCCCAAAATGACTTCGTAAGTTGGCATTTGACAACATACATCGAACCTTCTCCATGATCGTTCGTTCATTCGTTCTGCAACGCCGCTTTTTGTTGTGGAGTATGACGAATCGTCGGTGTCTTATGATTCCTTCCGACTTGCACAATCTATTAAACTCATCGAAACGTAACTCTAAGCCATTGTGCGTGCGGAGGTATTTTATCTGCTTTTTCCGTCTGTTTTTCAATCATAATTTTCCAAGACTTAAATCACGAAAACACATCACTTTTACGCCGGGAAGAACGCCCAAACTTTTACGGAAAAATCATCAATAAAGTTAGCATATAATTAGCTCCACCTCTGGAAGGCACTCTAGATGGCCCCACAGTCGAATGAATATACTCCAATGTTCCTTCGTGTTATGGATTCCTCTAGTGAATCGAACTCTCTTTTGTTTTCCAAAACACAAAGTGCTCACAGAAAATTCGGTTTGCAAATTCCTTGCCCATTAAGAAGTCCTCTTTTGCTCAATTCTGCCATGCCATTCTCACTCATATGCCCTAGGCGCATATGCCAAAGTTTAGTAATATCATCATCGACAAGGACGAGGAAGCGATAGTTGCATCACCATATGATGAGAACCACCGCAAAACATATAACTTGGCAATCTTTCTCTGTCCTTTCATCACAATAAGGGACCCTTTGGAAATCTTTAAAACCCCACTTTCACCAGTGTATATCTGTACCCTTTTGAATCAAGAGTACTCAACGAAATTAAATTTCTTTTCAATTCTGGAACATGCCGTACGTCACTAAGTGTTCTGACAACTCCATCAAACATCTTAACTTTAATTGTTCCAACACCTGCGATTTTACACGAAGTATTATTTCCCATCAAAACAACACCTTGGACATAATCAGTTTAGTAAGTTGTAAACCAATCCCGATTGGGACTCATATGGAATGTGCAGCCTGAATCAAGTATCCACTCCTCGCTTACTTTAGAATCATTGACAGAAGCGACTAGAAGTTCACCATCGCTGTAGTCTTCTACAACATCAGCTTCACCGGAATTTTCTGGTTGTTTTCCCTTTTGATTCGCAGCCTCCCTTTTAATCTTATTTTGTAGCTTATAGCACTCAGATTTAATGTGCCCTTTCTTCTTGCGTGTTACAAGTTTTACCTCTGTTTGAAGACTTGATCTACCCTTAGATTTACCACGAGGATTCCGCTCTGTGTCCTACCACGATCATCATCGACATTCCGATCTTGTCTCCCACGAACAATGAGACCCTCTCCCCAGAGTCGGGTTTAACCACAAGATGCTTCATCTTATCATACGAGGTTAAAGAATCATAAACCTCATCAATCTGTTAGAGACTCACGGCTATATAAAATCGTGTCTCTAAAGGTTGAATAAGGCGGGGCAACGAACAAAGTAGAATCAACCCTAGATCTTCATTATCATACCGAACCTCCATGGCTTCCAAGTTTAAGAGAATTTCTTTAAACAACATTAAGTGTTAGTGTCTGACGCACCTTCCTCCAAGCGATGAGCATAAAGATGCTTTGCTTCATATGCAACTTGCTTGTTAGAGTTTTCGACATACATATTTGTTCTAGCCTCTTCCATAATACAATGCGCTTTTCTCTTTCATCACATCTTGCAAAATTTCGTTGGACAAATGCGGATGTAATTGTGTTAATGCCTTTCGATCCTTACGCTTTTTCTCTTCATCTCATTAATGTCGAAGGCATCTTATCTATCCCTAGCAGGGCATCCTCCGCATCCATCTCATGCAAGAACTGCTTGCATCTTAATTTGCCACAACGCAAATCTAGTGTTGCGATCCAACAATGAATTTCATATTTCAAAGACGCCATTACCGTGATCGAGATGAATAACCCTAAAGCTCGATACCAATTTGTGAAAAAAAGAATAAAATAAATAAAATAAAGAACACACAAATTTTACGTGAAACCCTTTCGGAAAAAACCACACGAGCGCAGAGAGAAGAAAATTCACTATGTCGAAAAATTTGTATCAATACAAGAGGAATAGACTATGTCTATTTATAGGCTTGTAAAGCCATATTCTAGTAGGATTGAAACACCCTATCCTAATCAATATAAAATAGATGAAGTTTAATAAGGTTTAAAAAACCTTATTCTAAAATAAAATAAAAGAAATCTAGTTCTATATGGATTTTACTTTTATTTTATTTTCCATCATATTCTATAAGAATTTGGGTCACTTAATTCTAACACTTTCATTTTCTACCATGGCCGAGAACTCAAATCCTCCCCAAAACCAAAATTTTATCATGGGTTAAATAAAGAACTTGGTAACTAACTTAAAATTAACTACAATTTTAAGAATTAATATGAATTCTTACCTTGATTCAAGCCTAAGGTGACCGAATGGAGTTTTTTCCCCTTTCCTCTCTTTCGTTTCGGCCAAGAACAAGGATAAAGCTCTGTTTTCATCACCCATTTTTCCTTTATTTTTATTCATTAATAATATAAAATATAAAGCCATTTTAAGTGATAATTAATATATATATTTTTATATAAAACATCATCATGGCCGGCCACTAATAACCAAAAGGGATATTTGACATGCAAGTCCCTACTTTTATAACATGCATTAATAGACCATTACACATTAAACTATCACATTTCAAAAATGTCTCATATAAGTCCTATTTAATAAATTTCACATACAAATGACAAAAATCAAAGCATAAAACTTTCACACATGCATTTACACATAGAATAAGTATATAATATAACGGTTAATTATTTTTGTGACTCGATTTTGTGGTCCCGAAACCACTTTCCGACTAGGGTCAAATTAGGGCTGTCACAACTTTAATCAACTTAACATATTAGACCGAATTTTAAATACATATGCAAGTTAAGGTTAAAATTGAATTTATGAATAGAGTGTCTAAATTTGGATGAATTAATGTTGGTTTTGCAGAAATTTTGTTAGGAGTGTGCAGCGAATGGAGATAGTTAGGAACTAGGGTTGAACATTGGAGTTTGATGGAATTTGCAGTCTACTTTTATAAGCAAAATTTACTTGTTTATACTAACTTTAGTACTTTGAATATCAGTTGTTCCTTCCAATAAGTACATAGTTTGTAAAAAAAAAAAACATGTAAAATGAGTGAAGTAGTCGTAGATATTCTAAAAAAAAGTGGACTTCAACACTGTTAAGTGTTCTCTTGTTGCTTTTACTAGGTTAAGAAGCGAATGAAGAATCCTATCTATGTCTACTACCAACTGGACAATTTCTACTAGAATCATTGGAGGTATATCTTTTCTATCTTTACTATAAGTTTTGCGCTCCATTATGTGCTCTATTGCATGCTGACTGATCTTTAAAATGATGTTAAGGATATCCTTTTTTTCATTAGCAGACATCATGCAATATTTTAACTAATACTATTAGCATTTACCATATGATTTTTACATGAATCCATATGATTTTTGGGTTTTATGGAAGTTTGTATCTCTTAAACTAGAATAACAACCATCAGTATGAGTTTCTATTAATGTCCTCTAGATATGAAATCAAGTTGTGTTGAATTATATTGTAAAACCACCGGAAAATGTTTGTGTCCTCTTAATATCAAACTCTAGAGTCTAGAATCCAGGCACCTCGGTGTAGATAATAGATTGTAACTAGATTTATCTGCCAAAGTGACGATGGATCTGATCATTTGGTTTTGCATCCTTTAGATATTGAAGGTGTAGCAAAGGATTCAATCTCTTCAAGCTGGAAAAGCCAAGGCTTAGCACTTCTTCAAGTGGAATGTTATTTAATATTGCATTCCATGGTCATTCATCTTAGTCGGAACTTGAATTTTAGGGTTTTGTAGCCACCTTGTGTACTAGCTTCTTTAACCATGATGGTTAATTATTACGAGTTTTGTAACTTCTTTTATAATTGGCCGAGTTAATATAGATCAGATGAGCTGTAAGGTAGATTGCTCATTTACTTAAACATAATATTTAAATTTTAAATTTAAATTCATTAATTTTTATATTTAGTTTTAAAGTTAAAATTTTAATAGAAAATTTAATTTAATTAATATTTTTTTATTTATCCTTAAAAGTATATAGTTTAAAGTTCAAATTTCAAAAATAAAACATAATATAATATTTATCATAGAAATATATATTATTTAATTAAAAAATATTTTTTTAAATGTCATTTTTTTAATGGCGTTTGTGAGAAAAGCGTCGTTAAAGGTCATGGTCTTTAGCGGCATTTGTGGGAAAAGCGCCGCTAAAGGTCATGGTCTTTAACAGAGTTTGTGAGAAAAGCGCCGCTAAAGGTCATGGTCTTTAGCTGCGTTTGCAGTAAAAGCGCCACTAAAGACCATGACCTTTAGCGGCGTTTGCAAGAAAAGCGCCGCTAAAGGTCATGTTCTATAGAGGCATTTTTTTTACATAAATTTAGCGGTGTTTTTTATGGTGCTTATAGACCCAAAAACGCCGCTAAAAACCTATTTTGTTGTAGTGAAATCACTAAATGATATATTCATCTTCAGCTTCTCAAGCACCAAATAACCATTCAATCAATCTCCAATATTAAGCATTAACTTACCCAAACATAACCTAAATGTATATCAACCATCATTCCACATCCAAGCATCAATCAAAACGCAATGCATACCATAATATTGTCTCATCCATTTGAACATTAGGCATAAAAACCAAGCAACCTAACAAGTCATCAACAACAAGACCATTAACATCACATTCATACATATATTTACATAGCCTTCAATATGTAAACCAAAACACAAAATGACCATTATGAGTACAAACACATTCCTAAGTACATGCCAAGAACAAAAAGAAAAATTTACCAACACTTGAGTTCGGATTGCCACTAGATGCTAGATCGACAATCGATTCTTTAAGTACCTAACTTGCGCACTAAAAACAAAATCATACGCTGAGTATAACTTAGTGGTATTTCTATAATCTGAATATTAAACATAGTGCGATACATACTAATGCATAAGTTAAATGTAATGAACAATATGCACATTTTACATGTACTTTCACATTTTTATAGCTTTAATTTCTAACCCAATTCAAAATATTAACATGGATCATCACCCTTTCAACTCAAATTCATTGAAAAATCAACATTAATGTATCATTTTATCTCAAAATTCATTGTATACAATCTAAAGTTCATAATCAACTTTATTTTAATTCATTTCACAAGTTGTAATCCCGACTTCCACTTTCATTTTTTCCCTATTAATACGACTCGGACTCGGAAGAATACGCGGATCCAACCAACACATCAATTTGGCACCCATTGCTTGATGGATAAACCCGTAATAATGAATTGAGCTCTACACTGACTGATAAAACCGAAAATAAATGTACCCAACACTGGTTGATATAATCGACAAATGGGGTGCCCAGCACTCCTTGACACGTAGTCGTAAAACTCTGAACCCTTCCTATCCTATGGCATGCCTATTATACCCAACCTTGCCTTAATAGTTAATAGGATAACAATTTTCTCAATTTAGTTTGTAAACCAATTCCTCATTTCCATATCACGAATTTGCCAATTCAATCATCCATTCATATACATAACAACATGTCTCATTTCCATATCAAATTTAATTTCACATACAATAAACAATATTTTTACAACTATGCAATTTAATCCCTTGTTACCAATAACCATTCGATCACAACATTTCAATTCAAATTTAGCATTTCACAAAATTATTCCAAAGGACTAACTCACCTTATATACTTGCCAAATAATGCAATGTGTAAATGCAACAATTGAAATAGTTAGTATTATAAAAACACAAACTGTAAACTTCGAGCTATTCGTCGACGACATTGTCTTCTCCTTTGTTTTTCGAGGACTCCGAGTCAACGTTAGCTACGAATTAAAAAAATATAATAAATTAACAATATACAACCAAATTTGCATTCAATTGCTAAATTATAAAAGTTTTGCATATTATTCAATTTAGCCCGTAAAACCAGGACTAACACAATTTTCACATTTAGCCCCCCAAACCTAATTCTAAATTTTCTAGAGTCCCTATAGGACTTCCTATTTCTCAATTACACCCTAAATTTCACAATTTGAGCATTAAAGTCCCTATACCACAAATTCATCAATTGACTTTACAATTTAGTCTTTTTTCTATACTAAGCTTAAAATCTATCAAATTGGCCCCTAAAACTTCAACCATTCAACAATTGGTAACATCCTCAAATTTTAACAATAACAAAAATTACAACATAGATCGGCTAGATTAAACTATCAAGACTCCAAAAACATAAAAATTATAAAATAAAAAAAAACTAAATTACACTAACTAATTAAAACTTGAAATTTAGAAACCCTTGCGGTTTCGTCTTCTCCCCTAAGCTTTTGGTTTCGAAATTTAAAGATGAAAAGGGAAATGTTTTTGGTTCCCCACTACTTAGTTTTATGTTATAATATTTTTTTATGTTTTTATTATATATTTATTTAATTATTTCTAATCTTTATAATATATATATACATAATTTACCTCATGATCGTCCATTAAGATAATGAGATGGTAAAATTGTCATTTCAATCCTTATTTTATTTCAAATTAATGGAATTTTTAAAGAAATTAAACTTTTGACACTTTTAAAATTTAATCTTTATACTTAATTTAATCCCTAATTCGACAAAAATACTCGACCAAAATTCAATTTACTTCTAAAATATCTCCATTAATATATTAAATATTTAGAGTCTAATTTACGAAAATGAAATTTCAAAACCACACTTTTCAATACCGTTAACTTTTGGATTGTTACATATTGTGAAGTTATTCTTCAATGGCGATTCTTTTCTATTTCCCAGAAATTATCTATAAATATAGAAACTATATATAAAAGGAAGGTAATTCTTTTGGTACCTAGTACCCATAGCTATGGTGTCATCTTTTTTTTTTCATTATAAATTAGTTTTAAAATTTTAATTTTGGTCTCTCTATTATGCCTCAATTTGTGATTTAATCTCTATATTTTAATTTCTAACATAATTCGCTTCTTATATTCTTATAATGACATTAATTAGTCCAAATAGCTAGTATTGTTAATGTTTTCATTAAAATGTTATGTGATTTTATATAATATAAATTTCCTAAGAATCTTAGATACAGACATATGGCTTCCTATTTCTTCCAAGTTTGTCTTGCTTTTTCTTTTTCTTTTTTTAACATTATAAGATAATGGTTAAATTTCAGTTTTGGCTCCTAAAATATGTTGAAACTTGAGATTTAATCTATATGCTTTAATTTTTAATATAATTGTGTTCATCTACTTTATAATGTCATTAGTTAGTGTAAATAGTTAATATTGTTAATCTTTTCAATTAAAATCTTGACATCAATTTTTCTTGAAAACACTACAAAAATTATTTTATCATTGATAACTTCGAACTTGTACTTTTAAAAAACAAAATTCTAATCAATATTTTCGACATTATTTTTATTGTTGACATTACTACGAGATGAATATAGTTTTTTTTCTCTCTAAATTTATTTTGATATATTAGAACAATTTAAATATAACTACATTATTTTAATCCGAGATAAAAGTATTGTACTCTTAAAATAGTGTTTCTTAAAAATATCTTACATTTATAATTTTATAATTTTTTAAGATTTTTGTATCCAACCAATTTTATTGTACTTATTAAGTTTTACACCCTAGGAGAATCTATAATATTTTTTTGCTCAAATCACCATCATTTTTTTTGGGGGGGGGGGGGAGTTCAATGTGGTTAGAAAAGGAAAGCTACCAACCCACATGATCTCTTTTGATAAGAAAATAAATAAACAAAGATGGATGGGGTGAAATGTGAATAAACTAAACTAACACTAGCTTGTTTGATATGTTAACTTAATTATTAGGATGGATGACTACAGGGATCTCTTGTCAAGAAATCATTCATGTAGGATCGGAAGTATATTAAATTATATCTTAATTTATATAATCTAACAAAATGTGGGTCCTTTACGTTGATTGATTTCCTTTTACTATTATTATTTTTATAAAAAAAAAAAAAAAAAAAAAAAAAAAAAAACAGGTGCCAAGTTTTAGTCTTGGCAGGCTTAATTTCATGGAGTCTTGTGTGTGGAACATGTTATTGTTGGGAAAGAACCGTCCAAAGCCTCCCCATGCCCTAAGTTGTTTTCAAATTAAAACTTAATATTTATAGCATAATAGATAAGAGGCAAAGCAAGAACACATGCAAGCATTATCATATAGGTTTTCAATTACTATGAAGTAAGGAGGGGACAAATTTATTAAGAGCTATGGTTCCTGAGATGATGTTAACCTAAAGTTATTGTATTTGTGTTGAATATGGCATGGGGCAGAAACCAACTAAGGCTTGATTTCACTTTATATATATATATTATTTTATGACACATTTTCCGGTATATGTAAGATGGGGTCCCTTGAACAAATATTAAAAAGGAAATGACAACCAAAACAAAGTGGATAAGCAGTGGCACTGATTATGACAAGTTTAAAACGTTAGGGTGTGGAAGAATTGAAAGAGGTTGATCACACTTTGACGGGCAAATTCATCCACAGAAACTCAAATTTAATGTTGATGAATTTAGATTAAAATACATAAAATATACTATATTTGAAAAACTATTATTTAGATAATTTTAAAAATATTTGACTCTTATTTGATCGAATAATCATTTAAAAAGGTTTAATTTTCATGTGAACAAAATCTAAAAAATTGAGTCTTAATTTAAGCATTTAGCTGTTTGCAACGATTATATTTCCTTTGTTGCCCATAGTTACGTCCAAACCATGATCACTAAGTAGCCAATACTAATAGTTATGATTATTCTAATACACAAGTATTAAGAATCCATTTTTTACTTGGAACTCCTACTATATACAAGCAGTGGATGAAGCAAACTCTGAGGATGATAGACATTAATGCTCTAATCTCCCTTCACTGCCCGTTTTATAATTTGTACTTCTATTCACTTGGAGAAGTTGAACAACTCCAGTCCAGATAGCTTTTGTATTGTCAAACTCGAAAAAGAAATGCTTAAAGCAGCAACCAAACTTTATTATGAACCTCCATTCCCAACGTCTCTAACCTATCCTTAGACGGAATGCTATTAAAACTAGGCTTCCAAAAGCATTGTTTTGGGACCATAAACCTTCCCTTGGTTCCACACAAAAGCATGCAGTACCAAAATGCCAAAGCTTCCACTCCATTGTTTGGTATTTATTGATATTTGGTACTTAATCATGCAAATTGATTTTGTCATTGAAATTTGTACATTTTCTCTGTGGACTTTCAATGCTCATTGACTGTGTGAGTTGGAGAAGGAATCAGTAGGTAGTTCACAATATTTTAGCTTTAACAAAGAGATGTTCCAAGATTCAAATCTTCTCCACTTATAAAAACTAGACACCCTTTTTTCCAAGACAGTCTTTGAAGTATTTGGGGACATTGATCTCAGGGCTCAGCTCAAGGCTTATACCCCAATCGCAGCACGTTAGCAGCTACAGCAGGCTCTAAATATCGATCGTTGTTCGGTTTAATGAATGAAGCAGGCATTTTAGTTGCATTGTCAGTGTAATCACAAAGCTTTGAGTGAAGTGCCAAATGCATCAAAAGAAATAATGGAAAAGATCTTGAAATGCTCTTGGGGATAAGTTACATGTTGCAAATTCTACAATCCAAACCCAGATTTACTAGCTGTCATCTATCAAAGACGATTATAAGCAGTAACTGATCTAAGGTTTTTTAAGTTATTTAGCTCCTTCACATTTCTACTCAAGTTGAACCTCCAACACTTCTGATATACGAACAATCGTTACTAACTGGATTGGAAAACACACGACTTTTTGCCCTTTTTAGCCAGAAAGATTGCAATGGATGGAGGAGCTAACAAGTGACACCATCTGCTTTCGAATAAGGTTAAGCTTCAAAAAAGATTGTTCTTATAGATTAATATTTCATGTTTACCTCACAACATTTATATTTCTTTTACGTTTTAAAATTGATTTCACAATCCATATATGGACCTGCACTTTGGGATAAGAATACCAAGCGTGGGAACATTAAGGTTCGATGTCAACTTCCAACATATATATGTTGGCTTCATGGTCGGTTTCACGATATGGCCCAAATGTTAGGGCCTTTAAACCTCACAACCTGTTAAACCTATTTAAAAATTGGGTAAAGTACAGAAATAGTTACTAAATTAGTGTTTGGGAATTGTATAAGTTATTGGCCTAATAATAAATTTAGACTTTTAATATTTACAGATTTTATTAATTTATTCTTAAATATAAAAAATTTTCATAAATTTAACACTTAATGTTTACAATTTTAAAGGAATTCAATAAATTTATCCAAAAATGACAAATTTACAAAATTTAGGAAATGCTGCCTGGTTACTGTTATATTTTACAGTTATCGACGACAAGCTCAGATTTATAAGCCGAAAGAAACTGTAGAAAAAAATGCACGAAGATCATCTGTATATGTATATCATAATGGTATAACTTCATGGTAGTGTTTTTTTTTTTTTTTTATATGAATATATGTATATCATAATGATATGTATAATTTCATTCTGTTATTTATTTATCCGAAACAAGTAAAATTGACATATATGCATGCTTGTTTGTTTTATTATTTTAAAAGTAATTATTTGATTTTGAGTAGTTTAGTAATTAAAATAGAAAAAATTAAAAGTTTAATGATCAAAATAGAACATATAAAATACTTTAGTGACCATTTCTGTTTTTTACCTTTTAAAATTGGATAAACGATATTGGTAATTATCTAACTATTAGTTTTTTTTTTTATACCCAATTTTGAAAAGTTATAAAATGGCCATTTAACTATTCGATTTTTTTCTTTTTTGGTCATCAGTCATTAAATGAGTAACAAAAAGATAACGTATCAGGTTTCAAAATTGGCATAATAGCAACTTTAATCCTCAAACATTTATACATTATGTCAATTTAGTATTGATTCTAAAAAATTAACTCTCAACATTTATACATTATGTAATTGGTTCTTCTTGCAGTTTTTACTTTTCTTTATGGCCCTTTCACCTAAAAAGTTAAGAAAACAAATTTATCAACTAAATTTGATTTAAAAAATAACAAAAATGGAAACACCCAAAAACTCAATATCATAATTTTCACCTTTCCTCATTCTTTCCTCTTGATATTCCAATTCTTCATTGTTGGACTTAACACTAAGAGCTAAGATCACTCAATTCTAGCCAATTTACTCTTCACCAATTTCATAAAATTCGCGCTTGAATCGTTCAACATCAATTCAATTGAGCTACTTTTGTTATTAATGTTGTCGTTGGTATCATCTCTAACAAACATAGAGAGCCTTGCGACTCATTCAATTAACCCACTATTAAAAAGAAAATGAAAGTGCCTTTGGAATCATCAACTTCTAGAGCTGGAGCCATAAGAAGCTTAGTCGAGTCTAGGAATTGGATAAGTTGAACAACTTAGGGATTCGAGAATTAAAATAGAGCCATGAATGAACTCGAATTATAGGTTACTGTAGTCAACCAATTTTGCCCGGGCCCTTTTAAAGTATTAAAATAAGCCAAACAAATAAGTTCAGGTAAATTAAATAAAAAAAACACACAAATAAAGAATCCAAATTCAGAAGTCCAATGTCCGGTTACAAATATTTGGGCCAAAAATAACTTAAACACTCAAAATCCCTTAACCCAATTTGACCCAATTGATTAAATTCTCAAACCCAACAGCCCAAACCTGAGGCCCAATACACCCAAAAATAATTTTAATAGCTTGAGAATGCCAGAATCTTCTGGATTAAACTAGAGGTTGGCTTCCCACGAGGGTTTCTCACGCACATCTGCTTCCGTACATCCCAAGTGCGCCTCTGTACATCCACATCAACGGAGCCTACAAGAAAGAAAAATAAACAGCAAAGGAAGGCACGAGAAAGAGGCTAACAGAATTTACAGTGATTGACAGTAAGAAAATGTAATTTTATTTTGATTTTACTCTATAAATCTCACTATAAAAGCCGACGAATGAACCTGCAAAAAGGGGACTTACGCACACAGAATATATACTTACGCACGCACACTAAATACGAAAGAAAGTATTTCAAAAGCAAATTTATAAAGGTGATTTTCAGTTTTTTTATTGGCTTGTAGTTTTGTTTTTTTTTTTTGTTGAATCATTTCATTTTCCTATTCAATCTTTCAATATTGTATTTCAAAATAAAAAGTAAAGCGAAAGAATGGATCTTACTTTGTAAATTCGCCATGGACCTTCTTTGCTTCGTTGAAATCGAAGACAGGGGAGAGATCTAAAGGCTGCAAATTGATTTCATGACTCAAATACTCCTATTGTTGGCGCCACCTGCTAGATGAAACCCTAAGGGATTGGGTTGATAGCATATTTTTTTTAATTGGAAAGATTTGCTGCGTTTTGAGGAAGGAATAGGGAAAGGAAGGTTAAATGGCCTGTTATTAAAACGGTTCCGTTTCAAAGGGGGAAAGAGTCCGCGCATCAACCCGTTTGGAGACCCGGATCCATCCTTTGGGGCATAAAATGGTTTATTTATGCCGCAGGCCCCTCCTCTTTGCGCCGCATTGTGATTAAGTCCTTCTTGTAATTGTTTTGTTTTGGTTTTCTTTTAAATTTTCCCCAGAATTTGTATAACCTTGCATTTTAACCCATGCCTCCACGCGATGTTTTCAGATCGAGGACAATTTGAGCGTGGTCCCTGTGAATTCAAGCGTGTTATTTATGAGTCCTTATTTTATTATTAATAGTTTATTTATTTATGCAAATTATTAAGTAATTTGTTAGACTTATGTTATAGTTTTAAATTTGGTTTTATTTACTCGTACATTTTGAATTACTTTATTGATGTATATATATTTATTCTTTTTATTTTTTTATCATTTATATTATTTGTAATGTTCATATTAATTGTATCATTTGTATTATTGGTTATTTATTTGTTGTAATTTGGGTAATTGTGTTTCTACTTGTTGCATACAATTTTATGTAATGCTGTAATTTGTATTATTATATACAGTTAATTTTTTTTACGTTATTTATTATATATATATATAATTTATGCTAATTTTAAGTTAATTTTATAATTTATTTTTTTATTCCATATCATTTTAATATTCAATTATTTTAAAAATGTCTTCACATGTATATAACACATATTAAATTATTTTTTGTGGTACATGTTAATATACTCACATAACTTCATGTAAATATTTTTCTATGTAATATATCCTATTTTAAAGTTATTTATGTGTATAATGTATTTCTTTTGAGAACCATATTTTAAATCATACCACTTATTTATTGTATACACTCTCATATTATCCTTATGTATTATTTTTTCTTATATATATATTTTGTTACCTATATAACTTAGATATTTACTTTGTTTCTTTCATACATTATTAATTTCATTTTTTTTTACAAATAATTATACCCAATTTTACTTGTATATGCATCATACATTATTTAAGTTATCATGTGAATTATTAATTTTTGAATGAATTTGAGTTTTAAATATTTCATATATAATTTGATTTGAACTTTGTATTTTATAATAACTATTTCAATAAACATATATCCCCAGTTTTTATGCAAACTTGTCAACTTATATATATATTATATGATCATTAATTCATCATTATGTTGAAAATATTGATGTCTAATTCCATTTTGTTTCATATATATTTTTTGTGCATCATTTTATTTTGTGTTATGTTAATTATCGTGTATATTATTTTTGTATTAATTATTCATTATCCATGCTTAAAGAATTTTTGGTTACGTTATACTTAGAATAATTGTATATAATTGTTAGATGTATTAAATGAGGTTTATTGTACTTTGTGTATATTATTTCATATTCATTAACTTTTATATATATATATATATATGTTTTGTTACAATACATTAAATATTTCATTTATTTTAAAACAAATAAACGTATTTTTGAGCAAATTTTCAATTTTCTGTCATTCAAAAATTCTAAAATAAGGCAATATCTAATATTTGGGGAATTCAGAAAATCGTACTCAATCGTACTGGGTATGACTTTTTTTGGTGAACCAAATATTTGGATAACCTTCTTATAATTTTAGTGTACGAGTTTTCAAAAGTAAAAAATCAATCGTATTTTTAAAGGTATAAAGGATCGTATCCAATAGTACTGGGTATGTTACTGCATATCTTTGAAACGAGATATTTTTCACTGCTAATTTGAGCTATTCAAACATTTTAAAAAATTATACTTCAGAAAATCTTTTCTTTTAAAAAACTTTTGATATAAGGACAGCATCAAATCAATTTGGTACCAATTTTTTGGCGTAATGAGGGTGCTAACCCTTCCTCATGCGTAACCGACTCCCGAACCTGTTTTTTTCTATTTTACATGAACCAAATTTATTTTTCATCGAATAAAGCGTTTTAGTAGGTGGTCCAATCATACCTAAATCAAGAGATTGATGGCGACTCCACATTTTTGTTTTCAAAAGTCGATCCCCATTGTTTTCAAAATAAAAAGGGTTTCGACAGCTTGGCGACTCCACTGGGGATTGAACAAAGAGAGTCAGGCCGTAAAATTGATTGTTTGCTGTCCTCTTTGTCAAAGAATTTAAAATTTATTTCGAAAATCATGGTTCTTTTAATTGCATTTATTTGCATGATTGTTGTGGTTCGAGTCTTGTAGAATAATATGGCATTGCATTGCATGACTACCGTGGTTATACCTGTTAAGTGGGAGTAAGAAACTATGCTTTCGTGAGGTTTTCACCTCTGTATGGGCTAGTGGATTGCTTCTGGGATACATCCGTACCTATGATTTCGTGAGATTTTCATCTCCGCATGGTCATAGGGAAATGTATTCCCCTGAACCGAACTCGATCTATATGAGCCTATAATGGGTGAGGATTGAGGAATCTGCTGGTTCGGGTACCTTTACTCTAGAACCAAACTTCATATAGTGAACCTTAAAGAGCTGTCCTTAGATAGAGCTGCGATAAGCCTTAGTCATCGCCCATATGTGTGTTATGATTATCTTTGTTGTTATACTTGTATTTTGTTACTCATATTTGATACTAACCTGTGCTTTGTTTTGGTTGTGTTTTACATGACATTGCATACTAAATGAGGTGTTGGTTCGTATTCGATTACTAAGTTAAAAAGTTTAACATGGAGAATGAATTTCTTAGTAAAGTTGAGGATAATGCAACCGTCCGTGCATGGTTAGAGAAGTTGCAAACAGAGAAAGGGGATAGCCTGAGAGAAGGATATACACCAGAGTTGCAGAACTTTACTCGCATCAATGTAACACAGAATGAGCTGCAGGAGTTGAAGGATATATGGACCCGTTGGGATGAGGGCACTAAACGGTTATTCTACCAGAGTTATGGCGATATACCATACTTGCTCGATGTTAAGGTGGATAAGTGTTTGTTCGGAGGTATGGCTCAATTTTAGAATTCTGCTTATAATTGCTTCACTTTTGGAGAAGTAGATTTGGTCCCTACTCTGGAAGAATACACTACTTTGTTGAAGAGTCTAAAGGCTTAAGTCAGGAAAATTTATGCTAAGGTTACTAATGGTCAAACTTTTGCGAAGAGGCTAGTGAATATTTCGGGGATGAGTGAATCTTGGGTCACTGCTCGAATTTAACAGAAGGGGGATAGTAAGTGTATTCCCTGGGAAAATTTGAGAGATTTGATTTTGACGCACCCAGATGAAAAGAAAAGGGTTGATATCTTTGCTTTAAGGATTTATGGATTAGTGATTTTTCCTAAGGCTTTAAGACATGTTGATGAGGCAGTTACTAATTTGTTTGATCGTCTCGGGAAGGGAGTCACACCTATACCTGTAATATTAGCCGAGACGTTTAGATCTTTGAGCATGTGTCAGAAGACAAGGGAAGGTCGATTTATTGGATGTGCACAGTTGTTGATTGTATGGTTTCACGGGCATTTTTGGAAAGTGAATAAGGTATCGTACCGGGTTTTCTCCGAAGGTTACTCCCTACTAAAGGAAGAGATGGCTATGCAAAGGAGATATGATATTTCCGGAGAGAAATGGATGGAAATTCTCCAAAATGTCAAGAAAGATGATGTAGAGTGGAGAGCTTTCTGGATGGTTCCTGATGAAATCTTGTATCGGTGTGGGAGCTATAATTGGGTGCCATTGTTAGAAATCTGGGGAGCTACTGGATATACTCATTTACTGGCATTAAGGCAATATAAATCTAGGTAGTTTATACCTACCACGTACGGGCTGGCTCAGTGTGAATTCCCATATAAAGGAGACCATTATAGGAAGAAGGTTCGGGAATTGTCTGATACTGGGAGGCAAATGCATTGGATGAAAAGGCTGACTGTTGGTTCTATGGTGACACCCGAATACAATGGATAGCTTAGGAAAAGGGTCAATGATAATGTTCCTAGACAAAGTCTGTAAAGCGCTCAACCAATGAAGGAACAGTTACAAATTGCCCCGTCGGAGTTGGAAATTATAAAGCAGGATTTTGAGAAGAAGAGTTCCGAATTTGGGAGAAAGATTAAGCAGTTGGAAGAAAAAAATATGCACCTGAAGTTAGAAGTGGAGATTCAAAAGTCAGAGGCAGAAAAGTTACAGAAAAGGAAGGGTGAAGTTGAGGAAGATTTGGAAGGCTTAAAAACAGATTATAAGAAGCTGCGCTTATCAATGAGGACTGCTGGGTTAGGAAAGACTTCGGAACAATGGCGCCAAGAGGTTCGAGAAGAAAAGGCTAAGGCAGATCAATGAGAAAAGAGGTTCCAGGAGGCTCAAGCTCGAAATGAAGCTTTGGAAAGAAGTTTGTCGGAGGGTAAGAATGAAAAAGATGAATTAAGAGCCAAAGTAGCGGAACTTGAGAGATCTCTATATTTATACCGGAATCGCAATTCTGTGACAGAGTTGAAACAAGCTTAAGTAAGATCGAGGAGATGAAAGGGAAAATAGAAGAGTTAGAAACAGCATTACAGAGTTGTGAAATGAGGATTGAGTTCTTGGAGGCAAATGAGGAGCAATGGAAGAATCAACTTCATCACTCTCAAGACCAAGTTAGAAGCAGGGATTACATCATGGGAGAAGTTGTAACACAAGTTCAAGAAGTAGCTGACTACTTGCAGTCCTTGGCAGTACAAGCAGACATATTAAGTGTGGAATACGAGCTAGAGTCAGATAGGGGACAAGAACTAGCTTCATTACTTAGGAAAATTAAGGCCCTCAGTGTTAGGGCGAAGTCGTATTTGTAACTTAGTTTTATGTAAAGAGTTTTATTTTCTAGTAAAATTTTCTAAAAGCAATTGAATCAGAATTGATGCCTCCTTTGCATTCATACATTTTGCATTACATTACATCATATGCATTAAAGGTCATAATAAGATTCTAATTAATTAAAAATTATTTCAGTAATCTGGAAACCAACCAAAACACACCAAATATGCATCCCTACGGTACGAGGAAAAAGACTAAGTCAATGGACAAAAGACTGGAAAAGTTAGAGCAAATGCAAAAAGATATGCAAGAGCAAATGCAGTAACAGATACAAGAGCAGCTGGTGAAGATTTAATAGGAGATGAAAGAGCAGATGATGGAGTCCCAAAGAGAAATGATGAGTCAGTTGTCCCAGTTGCTGATGGGAAGAGTGGATAAGGGAAAAGGTCCTATAGACAATGTTGGAGAAAGTAATGAAGATCCTCAATATCCTCCTGGCTTCACTCCTGTACATGTGCAGACACAACCTGAGATTAATTTGCAGAAGTCATCTGTTACGATCAGGCCTTAGCAGTTTCAGGCCGGGGTTTCAGTACCAATAAATTTTCAAGCTGGTTCAGGTTATAATTCCGGTAACAACTCTAATAATCCAATGGTCCCTGATTTGGATGAAGTGGCAAAAGAGGAAAGAGCAAAGGCAGAGTCACAAAAGCAGTTAGAAGAACGGTGTAAATAGCTAGAAGAAAAGGTTAGAGCAATGGAGAGTGGTGATAGACATCCTGGAATTAATGCAAAAGATCTAAGTTTGGTCCCGGATTTAGTACTTCCATACAAGTTCCGGATGCCAGAATTTGAGAAATATAATGGAACGAGCTGTCCTGAAGCTCATATCACCATGTTTTGCAGAAGGATGACAGGGTATGTTCATAATGACCAATTGTTGATTTATTGCTTCCAAGACAGCTTGGTAGGAGTAGCTGCTAAATGGTACAATCAATTGAGTCAAAACAAAATTAGTTCATGGAGGGATTTAGCACAAGCATTCATGAAATAATACAGTTATGTGACAGATATTACTCATGATAGAATTACTCTGCAAAATATGGAGAAGAAGTCAAATGAAAGTTTCAAGCAGTATGCACAGAGGTAGGGGGAAATGGCCATTCAAGTTCAGCCACCGCTCTTAGAGAAAGAAACTATGATGCTCTTTATTAACACTTTAAAAGCCCCGTTTATAACTCATATGTTAGGAAGTGCCACGAGGAGCTTTGCGGATGTGGTCATGACAGGAGAAATGATTGAAAATGCCATAAGAAATGGAAGAATAGACGCAGGAGAAAGTGCTCAAAGGTCTATGCCACGGAAAAAGAGAATGAGGTGAACAATGCGAACGTGGGATATTCGAAGTCTATTACTGTGAGTCAACCAAAAGTGACAACTGCTGGTCAGGGTTCATCACTGCAGGAGTCAGGAACCAGGCAGAATAATGAGAAGATTCAATTTAAACCAATTCCCATGACATACAAAGAGTTATATCAAAGTTTGTTCGATGCACATGTGGTGGCACCTTTTTACTTAAAGCCAATACAGCCTCCATTCCCTAAATGGTACGATACTAATGCTCAATATGAGTATCACGCAGGAATTGTGGGCCATTCGATAGAAAATTGCACCACTTTTAAAAAGCTGGTTGAGAGATTTATCCAGATGGGTATTGTGAAATTTGATAATGTACCCAGTACTGAAAATCCACTGCCTAATCATACTAATGGATGGGTAAATGCAATAGATAGAGGTATTGGGAAAAGGACCAAGTGGGATGTGTCAGAAGTAAAGACTCCTTTGAGACGAGTTTGGAAAAAAATGGCAAGAAGGGGATTAGTTACTTCAAACATAAAAAGAAGTGATAATAGGATGGAAAATTATTGTGATTACCATCATAAGGAGGGATACAGAATTCAGGAATGTGAAGAATTCAAGGCTGTTATTCAGGGCCTGATGGACAGCAAGGAAATGGAGTTTTATGAGGAGGTCAATGAGGAGAAGTATATATGTGTGTCAGAATCCATATCAAGTCCAAAAGTTAATTATCCTGTGGTTATTATCTCGCGTCCTAAGAATGAAGCAGGAATTCAAATGGTGCCAAAGATTATAATTCAGAAGCCACTGGTTTTTCTTACAAAGATAGTAAATAGGTCCCTTAGAACTATGATTGTAATGTGATAATCCCGAGAAAGGAGAGCCTGTTAAAGGAAGATTAAAATATAGGCTCTCACACACGCAGTGGAAGGCGATATGATACCCGAACAGAATCGGTGAAAGAAAGAGATGTGCTAGTTGAGCAAAAGAAAGGAAAAGCAGTTGAACTTGATGTACTTGTTAATGAACCAGTGAAAAAAGGAAAAGCTAAAGAATTCCTGAAATTTCTGAAACATAGCGAGTACAGTGTGGTGGAACAATTGCGTAAACAGCCAGCCCGCATATCTATATTGGCCCTACTCCTGAATTCAGAGGTGCATCAGAGTGCGTTGATGAAGGTGCTAAATGAGACATATGTAACCAACGATATTTCCGTCAATAAGTTGGATCAGTTGGTTAACAACATAAGTGCGGACAACTTCATCTTTTTCAATGATGATGAGATTCCACCAGGAGGAATAGGATCTACTAAAGCTTTACATATAACTACCAGATGTAAAAGATACACGTTGCCAGGGGTATTGGTAGATAATGGTTTAGCACTGAATCTGTTGCCTTTGTCCATACTAAATAAGTTACCTGTGGATAGTTCTCATATAAAAAGATGTCAGAACATAGTACGAGCATTTGATGGCACGGAGAGGAGAGTCATGAGAAGAATAAAAGTACCCTTGTTAATTGGCCCAACCACGTATGAGGTAGATTTTCTAGTAATGGATATTAAGCCTTCTTACAACTGCTTGTTGGGACGACCTTAGATACATTCGGCAAAGGCAGTACCTTTATCATTACATCAAAAGCTGAAACTGGTGTCAGAAGGGCAGTTGGTAACGATAAATGCTGAAGAAGATATTATCGCAACCGTAAGCAGTGATGCGCCATATGTAGAGACAGATGAGGAAGCTATTGAGTGTTCTTTTTGGTCTTTGGAGTTTGTGAATGCAACATTCATTACTGAGGGAAGTATAATTCTAGAGTCGAAAATATCCAAAACTACGATGATAGGTTTACAGTTGATGGTAGGCCGGAGAGCTGTGCCAGGAAAGGGACTTGGAAGATGCCTTCAAGGAAGAATTGCAGTTCTAATGCTAAAAGACAAACAGGATCGTTTTGGTTTGGGGTTCAATCCAGATGCAAGACAAAGGAAAAAGGAATTAGAAAGAAAACAAGAAAGAAAAAGAGCACGAGTGAGTGGTGGGGAAATCAAGTGGGAGCCCATGATAATTCCTCATATCTCCAAGTCTTTTGTATCAAGAGGCCTTATTTATCCTGAACAAGGGATGCTGGAGGAAGAATGCATGGAAGAAGCATTGGGAGATGTGTACATCAATTCTATATTTAAAGAGACAATTGAAGAAGGGATTTCGTCAAATATTCGTCCATATGAGCCTGGGAGTATTCTAGACAATTGGACTGCAGAAGGTCTTCCTGTAGTTTTTAGAGCTTACTCAGAGTAATGTTCGAAACAAACTAGTAACAAAGATTTGAGATTCCGTAAGTAACAAAGTGAGTGCTTTCTAAGGGAAAAAGAAAATGAAATACGAACAACCGCGCTGGTCGTAATAGATCGACTTTCATGCTAGTTCTTGTTCCAGCATGAAAGTTCCATTTCAGGGAAGGACGACATACCATGATACATTCTGTTTTGTCGAGCCCTGCTTTGGTCTCTGGTTTGATGGTTGCACGTGCTAATTCTTTATGAAATTATTTCAATGAAGTACATTTTTTGCTATCATTTTGAGCAAATATTATTCTTTTCACAAGCAATTGTGCTATTCTTTTTATCCAAATAATTATCCTGATTCTTTCTTCAATCATTCTTTTATTTCATTCATAAACATACCATACAAAATAATAATTACCAAATTCATTCATTCTTTGTATTTTTGTACTTATAATAGGTCCCTGGATATCAATGTCATGAGCAACGCTGTTACGGACTCAAAATCACTATTTGAGCAAGACATGTGTTTAGAGGGATCTTAGGACTTTGAAGATGACAGAGATTGTGATTTATCTCCGGACTTGTTAAGGATGGTAGAACAAGAGGAAAAGTAAATTTTGCCTTATAAAGAATCCATAGACATGGTGACTTTGGAAAAGGGGAAAGTTGTAAAAATTGGAACATGCATAGCTGAGGAAACAAAGCGAGACCTTGTTAGGTTGCTTCAGGAATTCAAGGATGTTTTTGCATGGTCATACCAGGATATGCCCGGTTTAAGTCCTGATATTGCAGTGCATTGCCTTCCCATAAGAGAATATTGTAAGCCAGTACAGCAGAAACTTCGACGAATGAGGCCAGATATTGTCTTAAAAATCAAGAAGGAAGTCAAAAAGCAGTTTGATGCAGGATTCCTTCAGGTGATCAAGTACTTAGAATGGGTAGCCAATGTTGTGCCTGTTCCCAATAAAGATGGCAAGGTACGAATGTGCGTAGATTACAGAGATCTAAATAAGGCTAGTCCAAAAGACAATTTCCCTTTGCCCCATATTGATACACTAGTAGATAATACGGCTGGTTACTCATTATTTTCCTTCATGGATGGTTTCTCGGGGTATAATCAGATAAAGATGCATCCTGAAGACATGGGAAAGACTACTTTTATAACCTTGTGGGGCACGTTCTGTTACAAGGTGATGCCATTTGGATTGAAGAATGCTGGAGCGACATATCAGAGAGCTATGGTGACTTTATTTCATGATATGATGCACAAAGAAATCGAAGTGTATGTTGACGATATGATAGCCAAATCTCGAACTGAAAGGGAGCATATCGAAGTATTGAGAAAGTTGTTCATGAGATTGAGAAAATTTCAGTTAAAGCTTAATCCCACGAAGTGTATTTTTGGGGCTAGATCCGAAAAGCTATTGGGCTTTGTGGTAAGTGAGAAGGGAATTGAGATTGATTCAGACAAGGTCCAGGCTATACAGGAGTTGTCTCCACCACGTACCCAAAAAGAAGTTTGAGTTTTCCTCGGGAGACTAAATTACATTGTGCGGTTTATTTCTCAATTAACAGAGAAGTGTAACCCTATATTCCGTCTTCTAAAAAAGCATAACCCAGGGGAATGAGATGATGAATGTCAAAAAGCTTTTGATAAAGTTAAAGAATATTTGTCAAGTCCTCCAGTGTTATCACCCCCGAGTTCAGACAAGCCGTTGATATTGTATTTAACCGTATTTGGTAATTCAATGGGATGTGTGCTTGGTCAATATAACGAATCAGGAAGAAAGGAAAGAGCGATATATTACCTCAATAAGAAATTCACTGAGTGTGAGTTGAGATATTCGCCAATTGAAAAATTGTGTTGCGCTTTGGTTTGGACAGCATGAAGATTGAGACAATATATGTTGTATCATACAACCTGGCTAATCTCAAAGTTGGATCTTTTAAAGTATATGATGAGCTCAAATGCCTTGAACGGAAGGATGACTAGGTGGCAAATTTTGCTTTCTGAATTTGACATAATCTACATGAGTCAAAAAGCTGTAAAGGGAAGCGCAATAGCAGATTTTCTGGTCAGCCGTGCTCTAGAAGATTATGAACCCTTGAATTTTGACTTCCCCAATAAATAGATAGTGTATGTGGCAGCTGCTGAGGAGGACAATACAAAAAGTCACTTTTGGAAATTGAATTTTGATGGAGCCTCAAATGCTGTGGGTAATGGAGTTGGGGCAGTTCTAGTATCCCTAGGTGGAGATCATTATCCATTCACATGTAAATTGGATTTTGATTGTACGAATAATATGGCAGAATATGAAGCATGTATTATGGGACTCCGAGCAGCTATAGAGCGTAAGATCAAATCATTGGAAGTATATAGAGATTCTGCATTGGTAGTTTACCAACTTCGAGGTGAATGAGAGATAAGAGACGCCAAATTAATCAATTACAGAAGGCTAGTGCTAGGGTTAGTAGAAGAGTTTGATGATATTACTTTCAATTATCTCCCGCGCGATGAAAACCAAATGGCAGATGCTTTGGCTACTTTGGCTTCCATGATTAAAGTAATCAGATAAGAGGATGTGAAACCCATTCAGATGAGTATTTATGAGGCCCCGTCTTATTGTTATAGTATAGAGGAAGAGGAAAGAGATGATCATCCTTGGTATCAGGATATATTGCGATATGTGAGAAACCGTGAATATCCAGATCAAGCCACGGAGAATGACAAAAGAACGCTGAGAAGGCTTGCCTGCGATTATGTTTTAGATGGAGAGATCCTGTACAAAACAAGGAAGGATCAGGTACTTTTGAGATGTGTGGATACTGTGGAGTCCAAGAAAATCTTGGAAGAAGTGTACGAAGGTGTTTATGGAACACACGCCAATGGGTTCACAATGGCCAGAAAAATTATGAGATTTGGATATTATTGGTCAACCATGGAAGGAGATTGTATCAATTATGCAAGAAATGTTACAAATGTCAAATTTATGGTGATAAGATTCACGTACCTCCTTCGCCTTTACATGTTATGACTTCTCCATGGCCATTTTCCATGTGGGGCATGGATGTCATAGGGCCAATTTCACCAAAGGCTTCAAATGGGCATCGTTTCATTTTTGTGGTCATTGATTATTTTACCAAGTGGGTGGAAGCCACTTCATATGCCAATGTAACTAAATCGGCAGTCAACAGATTCTTAAAGAAGAAAATTATATGTCGATATGGAATGCCTGAGAAAATCATATCTGATAATGCGCTAAATTTGAACAATAGTACAATAGCAGAGGTCTGCAGTCAGTTTAAGATCAAACATCATAACTCAACACCGTATCGCCCGAAGATGAACGGGACAGTGGAAGCAGCCAACAAAAATATCAAGAAAATTGTGAGGAAAATGACTGAAACTTACAAAGATTGGCATGAAAAGTTATCATTTGCGCTCTATGTTTATCGAACATCTGTCAGAACTTCTACTGAGGCAACACCTTTCTCATTGGTCTATGGAATGGAAGCAGTCCTATCCATTGAAGTGGAAATACCTTCTCTTCGAGTTTTGTCAAAATTGAAATTAGATGAAGCAGAATGGATACAGTCTCGATATGATCAGTTGAATTTAATTGAAGAAAAGAGGCTAAAGGCTATTCAGCATGGACAGATGTATCAAAAAAGAATGATGCGGGCTTATGACAAAAAGGTTCGCCCAAGAGAGTTTCATGAGGGAAATTTGGTTTTGAAGAAAATTCTTCCCATACAAAAGGATTTCAAGGGAAAATGGATGCCGAATTGGGAGGGGCCCTATGTGGTGAAGAAAGCTTTCTCCGGTGGTGCATTAATACTGGCCGAAATGAATGGAAGAAATTTGCCTAATCCAGTGAACTCGGATTCAATCAAAAAGTACTACATTTAAAAAGAGAGGGAAGCCAAAGTGAAAATTCGCAAAGGGTGTTTTGAGACTTTCAAAAAAAAAAGGGCCAAAGTGAAAACCCGCAAAGGGCACTTTGAGACCCAATAATATAAAAAAAAAGAGAAAGAAAAAGAGAAAAAGGAGAGGCTAAGGTGAAAACCTGCAAAGGGCGCCTTGCGACCAAAGGGGATTTGAGTTGAAAACCCGAAAAGAGAGGCTCAAATATGGATCCAAAGTGAAGAGGCTGTGATCTTGATATACTTGAATTAACCATGAAGGGGGTATGTTACATCTTAGGGCTTTGACAAAGTGCTTCTGATCTTTTAAACACATGTCAAGTTTGAATTGGTTTTCAAGAAGTTCGTACAGAGAAGCTCAGGTTGCGATAATAAGGGTACCTAGTTTTTATTTTCAACAAATTGGTTATCTTTGAATTATCCCTTCTTTTTCAAGATATACATTCACAAATTAATGGCCATGGTTGTTCTTTTAATGATTTACTTTGAACTCAAGTTCAATTTCATTCTTGTCCATTATTACGATTTGATTGCAAACATGTTGTATTGACATAATGATGAATGAACTAGTAAAGTTTTCACAATAGAAGTTTTGCATATTACTCTAAGAGTTTCTAGATAATGCAAGAATCGGAAGTGGAATAATTATTTAGAATACGCCCAAGCTCAAGGATATATTTGAATAAATCACCTTTTTGAGATCTCTGTCCAAATGATGATTGAGCAAAAAGGAAAGATATAGTATTATTCTCAAGAAAAGGGAAAGGATGTTTTGTATTCGTGCAAATATCAAAATGTACATTTGGCTATAGCACATGAGGAGTGAAGTAGCAGATTAAACAAAGGGAAATTCAATTATGAGTTGCAATGTTTTGTTTCAAAAAGAGTAGTAGAAGGGATGTTGGAATTATAGTGGGGCAAGCTCACCAGACCAGATAGGTTTATTTCTTTGGGATACTCTGTCAAGGTGATGGTTGAGCAAACGTGTCAGTAACAGCATATGAGTGACGATACCCTAAATTGTTAAAATGGAATCATCCTCATTTCTGCATATATCATTCATAACACATTTAGTTAGGAGCATTGGGTTCATTTCAATCATAGCATTCTAATTATTTGGGCATAAGCATGAGCATATAAAATGGAGTCTACAGGATAGGTTCCCCTGAAGACAGTGCAGTGACATTAGGTAAAAATTGAAGATCTTATTTCCCTGAAGTTGCAGCGGAGTAGATCTTCGTAGATGATGAATCTTATCTCCATGTATCGACAATAGAGCAGATTTTACCACCAGCCTCATCTCTTTGAGGTAGCAAGAGAGCAGGTTGATGAATGAGTCTTATCTTCCTGAGGTAGCAAGGAAGCAGACTAAAAATTGAAGATCTTATCTCCTTGAAGCGGAGCAGATCTTCGTAGATGATGAATCTTATCTCCATGTATCGGCAATGGAGCAGATTTTACCACCAGCCTTATCTTTCCGAGGTAGTATGAGAGTAGGTTGAAGAATGAGTCTTATCTTCCTGAGGTAGCAAGGAAGCAGACTGGGAATTGAAGATCTTATCTCCTTGAAGTTGCAGTGGAGTAGATTTTTGCGGATGGTAAATCTTATCTCCATGTATCAGCAATAGAGCAGATTTTACCACCAACCTCATCTCTCTGAGGTAGCAAGAGAGCAGGTTGATGAATGAGTCTTATCTTCCTGAGATAGCAAGGAAGCAGACTGATACTTGAAGATTTTATCTCCCTGAGAGAGCAGCGGAGCAAATCTTCACAGATGTTGTAGCGGAGCAGATCTTCGCAGATAGTGAATCTTATCTCCATGTATCGGCAATGGAGCGGATTTTACCACCAAGCATTATCTCTCTGAGGTAGCAAGAGAGCAGGTTTATGATTGAGTCTTATCTTCCTGAGGTAGCAAGGAAGCAGACTGATACTTGAAGATTTTATCTCCCTGAGAGAGCAGTGAAGCAAATATTCACAGATGTTGCGGCGGAGCAGATCTTCGAAGATAGTGAATCTTATCTCCATGTATCGGCAATGGAGCAGATTTTACCACCAAGCCTTATCTCTCTAAGGTAGCAAGAGAGCAAGTTTATGATTGAGTCTTATCTTCCTGAGGTAGCAAGGAAGCAGACTGAGAATTGAAGATTTGATCTCCCTGAAATTGCAACGGAGCAGATCTTAGTAGATGGTGAATCTTAACTCCATGTATCGGCAATGGAGAAGATTTCACCACTAGCCTTATCTCTCTGAGGTAGCAAGAGAACAGGTTAAAGATGGAGTCTTATCTTTCTGGGGTAGCAAGAAAGTAGACTGAAGATTGAATATCTTATCTCCCTAAATAGTAGCGGAGCAGATCGGAGATAACAAATCTTATCTCCATGTACTGGCAATGGAGCAGATTTTACCATCAGTCTTATCTTTCTGAAATAGCAAGAAAGCAGATTGAAGATTGAAGATTTCGTTTCCCTGAAATTGTAGCAGAGCAGGTCGAAAATGATAAATCTTATGTCCATATATCGGCAATAGAGCAGATTTAACCCACCAATCTCATCTTCCTAAGGATGTTTGGAGAAGAGGAGCGCCAAAAAGTCAAATTCAGCAAGACTGAGCAAAATCAGTCCTTTTGAAGTCTTTGCTCTATTCCCGTTACACGAAAATGAGCAAAGAGGGGCAGCTGTAGAAAACCAATTTTGCCCGGGCCCTTTTAAAGTATTAAAATAAGCCAAACAAATAAGTTCAGGTAAATTAAATAAAAAAACATACAAATAAAGAATCCAAATTCAGAAGTCCAATGTCTGGTTACAAATATTTGGGCCAAAAATAACTAAACACTCAAAATCCCTTAACCCAATTTGACCCAATTGAATAAATTCTCAAACCCAACAGCCCAAACCCGAGGCCCAATACATCCAAAAATAATTTTAACAGCTTGAGAATACCAGAATCTTCTGAAATAAACTAGAGGGTTGGCTTCCCATGAGGGTTTCTCACGCACATCTGCTTTGTACATCCCAGGCGCGCCTCTGTACATCCACGTCAACGGAGCCTACAAGAAAGAAAAATAAACAGCAAAGGAAGGCACAAGAAAGAGGCTAACAGAATTTACAGCGATTGACAGCAAGAAAATGTAATTTTATTTTGATTTTACTCTATAAATCTGGTTATAAAAGCCGACGAATGAACCTGCAAAAAGGGGACTTACGCACACAGAATATATACTTACGCACGCACACTAAATACGAAAGAAAGTATTTCAAAAACAAATTTATAAAGGTGATTTTCAGTTTTTTTACTGGCTTTTAGTTTTTTTTTTCTTTGAATCATTTTATTTTCCTATTCAATCTTTCGATATTGTATTTCAAAATAAAAAGTAAAGCGAAAGAACGGATCTTACTTTGTAAATTCGCCATGGACCTTCTTTGCTTCGTTGAAATCAAAGACAGGGGAGAGATCTAAAGGCTGCAAATTGATTTCATGACTCAAATACTCCTATTGTTGGCGGCACCTGCTAGATGAAACCCTAAGGGATTGGGTTGATAGCATATTTTTTTTTAATTGGAAAGATTTGCTGCGTTTTGAGGAAGGAATAGGGAAAAGAAGGTTAAATGGCCTGTTACTGAAACGGCTCCGTTTCAAAGGGGGAAAGAGTCCGCGCGTCAACCCGTTTGGAGACCCAGATCCATCCTTTGGGGCATAAAATGGTTTATTTATGCTGCAGACCCCTCCCCTTTGCGCCGCATTGTGATTAAGTCCTTCTTGTAATTGTTTTGTTTTGGTTTTCTTTTAAATTTTCCCCAGAATTTGTATAACCTTGCATTTTAACCCATGCCTCCACACAGTGTTTCAGGATCAGGGACAATTTCGAACGTGGTCCCTGTGAATTCAAGCGTGTTATTTATGAGTCCTTATTTTATTATTAATAGTTTATTTATTTATGCAAATTATCCTTTTTATTTTACTTTGATTTTCATTAAGTAATTTGTTAGACTTATGTTATAGTTTTAAATTTGGTTTTATTTACTCTTACATTTTGAATTACTTTATTGATGTATATATATTTATTCTTTTTATTTTTTTATCATTTATATTATTTGTAATGTTCATATTAATTGTATCATTTGTATTATTGGTTATTTATTTGTTGTAATTTGGGTAATTGTGTTTCTACTTGTTGCATACAATTTTATGTAATGCTGTAATTTGTATTATTATATACAGTTAATTTTTTTTACGTTATTTATCATATATATATATATAATTTATGCTAATTTTAAGTTAATTTTATAATTTATTTTTTTATTCCATATCATTTTAATATTCAATTATTTTAAAAATGTCTTCACATGTATATAACACATATTAAATTATTTTTACTGTGGTACATGTTAATATACTCACATAACTTCATGTAAATATTTTTCTATGTAATTTATCCTATTTTAAAGTTATTTATGTGTATAATGTATTTCTTTTGAGAACCATATTTTAAATCATACCACTTATTTATTGTATACACTCTCATATTATCCTTATGTATTATTTTTTCTTATATATATTTTGTTACCTATATAACTTAGATATTTACTTTGTTTCTTTCATACATTATTAATTTCATTTTTTTTTACAAATAATTATACCCAATTTTACTTGTATATGCATCATACATTATTTAAGTTATCATGTGAATTATTAATTTTTGAATGAATTTGAGTTTTAAATATTTCATATATAATTTGATTTGAACTTTGTATTTTATAATAACTATTTCAATAAACATATAGACCCAGTTTTTATGCAAACTTGTCAACTTATATATATATTATATGATCATTAATTCATCATTATGTTGAAAATATTGATTTCTAATTCCATTTTGTTTCATATATATTTTTTGTGCATCATTTTATTTTGTGTTATGTTAATTATCGTGTATATTATTTTTGTATTAATTATTCATTATCCATGCTTAAAGAATTTTTGGTTACGTTATACTTAGAATAATTGTATATAATTGTTAGATGTATTAAATGAGGTTTATTGTACTTTGTGTATATTATTTCATATTCATTAACTTTTATATATATATATGTTTTGTTACAATACATTAAATATTTCATTTATTTTAAAACAAATAAACGTATTTTTGAGCAAATTTCCAATTTTCTGTCATTCAAAAATTCTAAAATAAGGCAATATCTAATATTTGGGGAATTCGAAAAATCGTACTCAATCGTACTGGGTATGACTTTTTTTGGTGAACCAAATATTTGGATAACCTTCTTATAATTTTAGGGTACGATTTTTCAAAAGTAAAAAATCAATCGTATTTTTAAAGGTATAAAGGATCGTATCCAATAGTACTGGGTATGTTACTGCATATCTTTGAAACGAGAGATTTTTGACTGCTAATTTGAGCTATTCAAATATTTTAAAAAATTATACTTCGGAAAATCTTTTCTTTTAAAAAACTTTTGATATAAGGACAGCATCAAATCAATTTGGTACCAATTTTTGGGTGTAATGAGGGTGCTAATCCTTCCTCATGCGTAACCGACTCCCGAACCCTTTTTATTTTATTTTACATGAACCAAATTTATTTTTCATCGAATAAAGCGTTTTAGTAGGTGGTCCAATCATATCTAAATCAACAGATTGGTGGCGACTCCACATTTTTGTTTTCAAAAGTCGATCCCTATTGTTTTCAAAATAAAAAGAGTTTCGACAGTTACCAAATTCGACATCAAATGATAGATTTCATAATAAATAGGAGTAGTTAGAGTGCTACCACTTTGTCCTTTTGTGGCACCATCCTTTTAAGTTGAACACAGATGGGATGCAATCCAGGCTCGAGCTTAGCTTCCTCGATGACAGTGGCTAGAGATGAACATAATAGGTGGATTTGTAGGATTAAAAGAAATATAGATAGATGTAGTGATGAATAAGCAAAGTTATGAGTGATTTATGATGGTCTCCACTTGGCTTAGTCTGCCAAATGGTCTAATATCATTGTCGAAATTAATTGTGCTCTAGCTATTGAAGCCCTTAATGATAGGCTCCAAGGATAGATGAATAGGGATTTGATTTTAAGAAATCAAGAACTTTGTAGAATAGATTGGAAAGTGAAAATTCATCAGGTTTTGAGGGAGGCAAATATTACTGCTCACACTCTGGTTGGGTTGATGAAGGGATTCTTTTATGGTTCCAACGGTTTCCAAGATTTACCTACAATGATTACTTCTCAAATAAGGAATGATGGCCAGAATTTATTTATGATTCTAATGTTTCTTTGTAATTGATCTATCTTTCTCCTTTTCTACCAAAAAGAATACTAAATGTATTTTTTGTTTCCTAAAATATTTATATATTTCCAAACAACTGATACAGGTTTAATTGTTATAAATTAATATATAACGTCAAACTATTGATTTAGTTGAATAAACAATTTTAAACATTAAAAAAATCTTAAATGACACATGCAACCTAAAGAAGCAAAGCTAGAACTCGAAGTTTCTTTCTTCGTTATTGTTCATTCTTTTATATAATATTAGTGTTTTTCATTCAAGCTAGGTACAAGATAATTGTATATATTCTATTAATTAAAATATATTAAATTAACCTATGTAATTGTTTAAATATACTCAATTTAAATAAATTAAAATAAAGTAATTGACAAATAATATATTCAAAAAAATGTGATATTAAAAGAATTTGTTGAGTGTTGGAAATATACTACTGCAAAACAAAACCATTAATGCTGACAGGAAACCAAACTTGTTGGATCTAGTGCCTTAAGTGTAGTATTTTCGTCAATATTTAATAAAACAAATTCAATGATTACATTAATATACTTTGTATAATTGTCCTCATATGATTTTTGCACGCAAAGCAAAATAGAAACAAATGTTGCTCATTGGTTGTCTAAATGTTCAACTAATACTAAGCGGTATTACGTGGTCGGATCATCGTACAAAAAGATAGCTTGTATTAGTAGACAAACCTAAATATGTATTTAGTCTAATAGGAAATGAGAAAATCGATTGAAAAACTAATATGTCATCTATCAAGTCCAATTGGGGAGGTATCTTGTCTTGGGCATAGGAGCGGATGACTCCCAGAAGATAGAGACATAGATGTGATTGAATGGACTGACAATACATAGGACAGGACCCAAGCAAAATAGATCCTAAATCCTTTTATAGATTTATCCACTTGTGATGTTCATAGTGTGACATACCTAAATCCGAAGTGGATGGCGGACTATATATGCGTGACTCGTACATTTTGATGAAAGTAAAAGCCTGAGTTCAAATAGATAAGGAATCGAAAGTTGGTGTGTTAGGTGTACGACTTTTATAGTATGTAGTGTCATTCACAACAGTTGAATTCATAGCCCAAGACATTGGTAAATGATACCCTCTCATTGGCATTGCATGGTTGATAAAAAGTAAAAGTAGCCACGAGTCGTTCGTATTTGTGATAGATGATTTGATCACTATTTGATAGTGATTGACTTTTTATGAAGGAAGATGTAATGGTTACCATGAGATAAAATAGGATCATATTGGGAGAACGAATATTATCTCAAAGAGATCAATGATATCATATGAAGGTAACACATTTATGACAAGGTCATTAGGCAAGCACTAAGTAGTTGCTTTCGTAATGGTACGTCGTTGAAGAGAACTCAGTCACGATACTATAGTGGAATGACTTCACCACTAAATGAGTTTATAATTAATAGGAAAAAAATTGAAACTTAATTATAAATCATTTGAGTCTCAACTACATATGTCCAATCAGTCATTCCGCTAGCTTGTTGAAACCAAAAATGAATTACAAGTTTGAATAAAAATGAACGGAATGAATAGAAAAAGAGAAATGGGAAACATTCAGGAATGATTATGGTTTTCTCCGAAATGGACAAATGGAATTTGGAAATGAATGTAGGTTTCTAAAAATGGAAATAGAAATGAAAATAAAAATAAAAATTTGCAATCCTATATAGGATTACTTAAAAAATGATGGAATAATGAGTTTATGTTTTTAGATTGTTTTGAAGCTCAAAAATGAAAATAAATCATTCAGTCATACTGAACATGTTGAGTTGTAACATATTGAATGAATTTTCTCGAAATTTTACCAAGGGTAAAATTGTCAAAATTTTATTAGATTAAAATTGGGATGAGAAAAATATTTAATATGTAAATATTAAAGTTTATTTTGGGAAATAGAAAAATTGAATATTGTTGGATCACATTACAAAGTACTGGGTCAAAAAAGCCCAAGAAGTACTCGTAATTAGACCCGATATAAGAGAGGCCCAAACTCTCTTATATAACATGAAGGGGGCAGCAACCCTAGTAGAAATAAAATGGTGAGTTGTTCACCCCTCCCCTACTCTAAGTAGGATGTTGTTTTTCTATTTAAAATAAATTTTTACAACTCTACAAGGATTCTACCTTGTCTTCTTACAAATAGATGGTACTAGCAAAGCTATTAACATAAGTTTTGAGAGATTGTTATCTTGCCGAAAAATAAAAAGAATTTGTTCTCAAATTATAAAATATATTTTTCAGAATAAAAATTTTACTGGTTTTTATTATAGAATAGAGGATTTTCGTTTTCACCCAAAAGGAAATTTTTTTCTAGTTTTGTATTTTGATTCAATTGGTTCAAGCCCACACTTGAAGCAGTTCGTGGTGCGAGAATATCGAAAAGATTATTTGGTTGAAAAGCCAGAAAACATTAAGGATCCGCTTATTTTCTGGCTAAGTTTTATTGCTATAAATATCACATCCGGGTCAGTTTTCAAAATTTTAATTTTCCGTTGTGCAAGAAAGTCATTTTCAAAGCTTCCAACAATTGGTATCAAGAGTCAGGTTGTGTTATGTTTATTGTGTAAACCAAGACCGAATCTCTCTTTTCATCTTATTTAATTAATATTTGATAATGTAACACCCTAAACCCGACCTAGACGTCCAGCTTAAGTTTAGAGAGTTACCTTATCAATTATCAATTATCACACAACAGCACAATAAAGTTAAACCACGTTTCATAACGCATTTATCATAAAACTAATTAAGTATATAATCTTCTAAATTCATACTATTATGGTTTACCGAAATCCTAACATACTACTTAAAGAAGAGTAAATGCTTGACCGAGCATCCGCTGCGCTGACCCGTTCAAGATTGGGGATAACCTGAAATCCAACCGAAAATAAAAATGAGTTGTGAACTCAGTACGTAAAAGAAATTTAAGTTTATTCAATCAGTATTCATTTGTAAAGTAATTTCAAATTCAGAGATTCGGTTCGATATAAAATCATTTACAGTTCAGGCTCAAAGCAGATCAATTATATACATATATTTATATATATACAAATTCATATATATATGTTGCATATTAGATTCAGATGCAGATAATCTTAAACCCTATCCGCTACACACCATCTTCAACCTTCCCAACACACTGTTAAAGACGTTTAATGTCCATCCATCCTTACACACCACAAAGCGTCTACTTGACACGTTTACAGTAACACAACTTAGCTGCTGGATCATAATGCGTCAAAGTGCCAGAATCAGAATTATTTATATAATGGCTTAACCACTGATTCAGAGTAGATTACTTCCTTCTTCATAACATCCCAACCCATGCAAATGCAGAGTACAATTATCCATAATACACTTACATTTATAATATTCAAATGTCTATTACAGAGTATTAGAGAGTTCTCATTCAATCAAATTCAGATCATTCATACGCTGGGGAGATTATTATCAGTTATAAACCATATTTAGGGCCTCAAAAATGGGTTTCGGGCCTCTCTTATAATACCACACGGCCTAGACACACGATCGTGTCCTTGCCCGTGTGACTTACACAGCCTAAGCACACGCCTATGCCCTTTGCCCATGTAGTTCTAACTTGTAAACAGAGAGTTACACAGCTTGGACACACAGTCGTGTCCATACCTGTATGACTCATACGGCCTCGGCACATGCCTGTGTGCTTACCCATGTGGTCTTGAGTCACAAACAGTGAGTTACAAGGCCTAAACACATGCCCGTGTCCCATGCCCGTGTGAACTCTACACTATCATGGCCACACACGACCTAGACACACGGCCGTGTGCCAGCCCGTGTGGCCCCAAGTCGATGAACAGTAAGTTACACGGTGTAGATACACACCTGTGTGCCAGCCCGTGTGGCCACAAGTTGATGAATAGTAAGTTACACGACCTAGTCACACGCCCGTGTGCCTGCCTATGTGGCGTTGACAACCACTATTTCTGGTGACCCGAAACTTGCAAAATTAAGGTTTCCAATACACACTTGATTTTGTTTTGATGGGGAAACAATACGGAGACTACTCAGAACCTAATTAATCATTCAACAATCAATTACCCTATCAATTTCAACACTTAGCAAAATCAACCTACCACTAAAATCATGTCGAAAGATTTGACGCAATTCTATTCCAATTCACACACTCATCTAGTACGAAATAGGAGGAATCAAACTAATACGATGGATTAACGCCTCTTGCGATATCCTTGCCTAAACAACGTAACCAATCGAGCGTTTAACCGAATGTCAAATAAACGAGCAAAATCTCATTTCGACAAGAAAACAATATTAACACAACGGAAATCACAAACGAAAAGAAGTCACAACAGAACTTACATAATATTGACCTCACGGGCAATAAGACTTCCCGAGTCACATAAAGATCAATTGTCGAAAAAAGAAAAATAAAAGAGGAAAGAATGGAAAAACAAAGAACTAAAATTTTAGAAGAAAGAAAGAAAAATAATAAAAGAACAATAGAATAATTAAGTTAATCACCACCCCTTCCGACATTTGCAAAAAAATTATATTTCTTAATGTGCACGACAGGATTCGAACTTGAAATTAGATAGAATATAGATAAATGCTTAACCAGTGAACCAACAAGTTCATTCTTCACACCAATTTACCCAGAATTGCACTTAACCACCTAGCACATGGATAAAGGTTGTTTTAAAATAACAAAATTTTAGTAACGCAACTCGAACTCCAGATCTTAAACACAAAAGCAGAGCACATTACCACAGATATAGAATTTTAATCACTGCAGAATCTCAAAATTAAATTCTTAAAATTTTGGAGCATTACAACTCTCTCTCCCTAAAAGAAATTTCGGCCTCGAAATTTTACCTGAATCAAACAGATACGGATATAGTTGTTGAATTGATTCTTTCAGTTTCCATGTGGCTTCCTCAGTACCGTGGTTCCACCATAGAACTTTCACTAGAGGAATAGTTTTCCTCCTCAGCATCTTAATGTCACTTCCAAGATCTGGACAGACTCTTCTTCAAATGTTAAGTCTAGTCGCAACTCGATCTCGTCAATAGTAACAATATGTGAAGGATTCGATCGATATCGTCTCAATATCGAGACATGAAATACATTATAAATTCGATCCAGCTCTGGCGGTAATTCTAATTAGTATGCGACGGGTCCAACACACCTTAAGATACGGTAAGGCCCAATAAACCTCAGGCTTAGCTTACCCTTATGTCCAAATCGAATGACCTTTTTCCAAGTTGATACCTTTAGAAACATCTAATCTCCAACCGAAAACTCAATATCCTTTCTTTTTAAATCTGCATAAGACTTTTGTCGATCAAATGCGACTTTTAGTCAATCTTGAATCACTTTCACAGTGCTCTCAGTTTCAGAAACCAATTCAGGACCCAGTATCCGGCATTCACTTAACTCAGTCCAACATAACGGAGTACGGCACCTACGACCATATAAAGCCTCGTAGGGTGCCATCTGAATACTAGACTGGAAACTATTATTGTATGCGAACTCCGCCAAAGGTAGGTACTCCTCCCAGCTACCCCTGAAGTCTATTACACAACCCCAAAGTATATCTTCTAGGATCTGGATGACTTGTTCTGACTGTTTATGGAGTTTCTTCCAGAACCGAGACGTAAATTGCGGATTTCTGATAGAAATGATCGAGATCGAAATTTCATGAAGTCTCACAATTTCAGCAATGTACAGTTTAGCTAACTTCTATAAGGAATAATCTGTTCGGATAGGAATGAAATGGGCTGACTTGGTCAACCGATCAACGATGACCCAAATTGAATCTTTCTTAGTCAGAGTTAAAGGCAACCCCGTAACAAAATCCATTATTTCTCGCTCTCATTTCTACTGTGGAATCTTAACTGGCTGAAGCAATTTAGAGGGCAACTGATGTTCAACCTTAACCTTCTGACACGTTAGACAGTGAGATACAAAAGTGACCATATCCTATTTCAGTCTGAGCCACCAATAAAGCTCTCAGAGATCTCGGTACATCTTGTTCTCACCAGGATGCATAGTATAATGACTACTATGTGCCTCCTGCAAGATCGAATGCCTTAATTCTTTGTCGTTGGGTACACAAATCCTACCTTTGAAGCATAACACATTATCGCTGTTCAAGCTAAAATCAAAATTCTTGTTCAAGTCAATATGTTGCATACGCTAAACTAACGACTCGTCGTTCAATTGCTTAGCTCAAATATGCTCTACCCAAATCAGCTTTACTTGTAATTCAGCCAACAGTCCTCCGTCCTCAACCAAACTCAGACGAGCTAACATTGCTCTCATAATATTTAAGTAACTCAACGGCTAAAGGTTAAGATGTGACATTCTTGTAATTATTTGCATTTTTAGGGGAATGTATGTGAAATAATGTAATATTATATATATATGTTATATAATTATTATTTTTTACCAAGGTTGTGGTTCTTAGGAAATAGACTGTGGACTATTATCTCCAAGTAGGTTTATTTTTATTTTTAGAATTCTTGTAAGTTGGAAACAAATATAAGACATAAATGTAATTTTTCCAAAAAGGAGTCTATAATGATGAGAAGATAGAGCGATGGTGGTCGAAGATACAAGGAATGTCTTGTGATGAAAAACTATATAATTTTTATTTTTCATTTATTTTCTAGAAATAGAACCATGAAAACCTTGGCTGACAATTTTATTTTAGTACTCACCTCTTTATATATTTGTTTAATAATTATTTATGATATAATTGTGATATATATATGAAATGACCCACAGCTAATCTATCAAAGATAAAAAGTGTGGTAATGAGAAAATACATGTGTTGTATTGTTCCATTCACTTCTTTAGGTTATTCGATTACTGTGAGAAATGTAGTAATGAGAATGTGCATGTCTAAGATTGGATCTAGCAAGGAAAGACTTGATTTTTAAGTAGTCAAATACAACTCACCTCCCTTCCCTAGGAACCTACCTAGTGCACGGTTCACATTCACTTCTTCGATTTTTCTTTTAAAAGAAAAACTGTGGAGAATCAAAATTGTTTGATTGACTCTTGTGAATAATTGAATGTGAAAATTATAAAATTGACATAGCATGTTATGCATACATGAGATAAGCATGCTATATAGTTTAGGAAAGAATGCCACATGTATTTTTCATGCACATATTGATCATACATGATTGAAACCAAAAATTAAAACCTAACATGTTTTTTAAAATATTGAGCGGAAACAAGACCTACGACCTCCATCAATGGTCTCTTGTGATGACATGAAATGAACTTGCTCCAAGGTAGACATTATCATGTGGATTTCACTGAGGAGACTTTTTGAAAGTAAGCAGAATTTTCTTATGATCATATGATAATTGAACAGACCCTTGCGGTAGGTATTATCATGCGATACAAAATTATCCTTAAAGTAGATACTAAGATGAATGTATAAACCAATGCTTTTATAAATTCGACCGTATTTACAATTATAGCTTCTGTACCTGTTTATTTGGAATTATCTCTTGAATAAAATAAAGAAAGAACAAGAATCAAAGAAAAGGTAGTGATTTAAATCAAGATTTTTCCAACAACCTATGGCAAATCACAAATAGAAGTAGAAGGGAAAAATAACAAAGCAATCTTGCATCAAACTACTTGTCTTCTTGTAGTTGGATCTCTAAGTTCTTGGAATGCTCCAAATTTCACTTGAGCATCCAAATCTGGATCAATACCGAAAAAAAAAAATCTCTAAATAGGATTTTAGCATCATGCCAAATGTGTCCGAAGAAGAAAAGAAAGACAAATGAAGCATGGCTGAAGTAAACCAATCCCTCGGACTGTTACGAAAAACATCATTGGATTTCAAAGTAGCACAATCTAATTAAAAAATTTCACCCATTTGAGCACGTCATAAGAAATTCTGTCTTCAAAGAGACAACTAGTCAAAACATGCTACTCGGTGAAATTATCTCACGATGACTCATTTGTGGTACATGATGCGGTGAGTATTTGCATTACCAACATTAGACAATGTTAAAATATATATTTTAAGTATATTTAAGTATTTAATTCTATTTTTGATAAATTTCAATAGTATTTAAAAAAAAATTGGAGGTCAAATTTCACAAAACTTTGGGTAAATTCATGTTTTAGTATCGATTGCTTTTCTAAAAAGGAAGAATAAATTTCCAATTACGTTGGGCTGTTAAATAAATTTTAGGTTTCATATCCCACCTCTTACGTTGGATTTAACAAATTTGTAATATTATTGAAATTTTAATTTCTTTCCTTTATTGTAATTGTAATTAGCAAGTTACAATTTGAAAATTAAAAAAAAAACAATTTACTGTCATATTTAATATTTATTTCCATTTTTTTTTTTGCAATGTTATAATATTGTGAAAGTAAAATTTGATTATTGTTACCATGTCAAAATAATAATATAAATGTATCCAATAATATAACTACAAAACAATTGATTCCAGAACTAAATAATAATAATATAAATTCTAAAACAAAATACATTTTAATTTGGAATCAATTATTTTATTTAACGTACTATTTTAACAATAATTATAATTTATTATTTAATATAGATAGCAATTCTTTTATGTTCAATTATTTGTACTTATTTAATATTATCAATTCAAAATAATACATTAAAATTGTTTTGGAAATATCTTTTATAGTGAACATTTTTTGAAATATTTGAAAAATATTATTCATTTTCATTAATTATATTATATTCAACCAATAATATCGCTGTTGGTAAGGTTCATCCACAACAAAAGGAGAAAAAATTAGAGAAGAATCATAATGGACATTTTGTCAATATTTTATGACAAATACTCCCTCAATTTGAGGGAAACAATTTCACTTTTAATCAAACAAATAAATAACTATACATTTTCAAATAATTTTACAACTTTTTTTTTTAAATAATATGCTGAAGAAATTAATTTTTATTTTAGAAAATTTTAGATTCACTTTTTGTAATACAAAAATTGATTTCTATTAATAATGGCAAAAAAAAATTCTGTGAAAATTAAATAATTAAATTTGGAATTAGAAATTATTGTGTCGTGGTAAATTCACTGCTTTAGAAATAAATTCATCCTGATCGATGTAATTGTGTAGTGGACATAGCCCCTCAAGGTTAACACAATCCTTCAATATTCGTACACCCAAATATGAAAGATGGAACTTAATTAATATTGCTCTTCTCGAGAAATCACAATAGGAACAATTTCCAAAAAAGTTTGGAGGCGTCACAGTCTCTAATTTTATAAAGAAATATCGAATAGAGAGCAAAGAAAAAAAATATTTTCAGAGAGGGTTGTGTTTCTGTTGAATGTAAAAAATGAAAAAATCAACTCTCTATTTAAATTAGTAACAGAAGGATAAAACTGTAAAAATACATGAACAATTTTGTAAAAAACCCATAACAATATCTCCACTAAATCTTCAACTGTCCCGCTAAATCCTCAAGAATCATCATTTTATTTGCATTATCAGCATTATATATTATATATATCTGATTAGATTACTTTTTTCTTTATCTAAAATTTGGTTAAAATATGTTACAACTCTAGATTTTTTATATATTTACAATTTGGTCTTTTTACTTTTCAAATTTAGAAATACAAATTCAATTGTTGATACAATTAAAAATTTTCTATTAATTTCAGGTTTATTACAACACTATTTTTTATTACACCATTATTAAATGAGTATTTATTTTAATTCAAAATGTCACACCATCAAATTTAATGGAAGAATTTTAATGGTGCAAACAGTTGAATATAAATTTTGAAATCTGAAAATTAGAATCATTAAATTCCTAGAAATAAAAATATAAAGACTAAATTCTAAGCATACTAAAAGTATAGATACTTCAAGCATATTTTAACCATAAAATTTTAACTAACTTATCTTGTATTTACTATTATAAATTGATAATTCATCCTCAATAAACTTCATTATATTTATCAATTTTCAATATTTATCATATAATATTCATTCCAGTTTTTATATTTTTACTAGTTTTCATACGTGATTTTATGTATTTTTTAATTTATTAAATAATATATTTTTAATTTTAAAATGTATATTTACTAATTAAATAAAAATTGGTCTAATTTATAATAAAAGTTCATTAATTTTGAAAATTAATTGAGAATGACATAATAATTTCAATATTTTAAAAGTAATGGAAATAAAAAAAAAAATGTAAGTAACAATCTATAGTAAAATATAAAGTAATTAGAGAAAATAATATGAGTCAAAATTTAACCTAAAAAAAACCATTACTTTAATACTTATTACCTCTAACATAATATTTCACAATATTATAAACAACAATCACAATTATGTAAATATTATCAAATATCAAATAATAACAACTAAACATCTCAAATAAGAATGAAAATTGTACATATTTTGGTGATGAAAACAAAACATATTAAATAATATTAAAATATGACTTTTTTCGGTAATTCTTTAAATGTTATTTTGAATGAAATTGACTTGCTAATGCATATATTTATAGTGCTAAATATTATTTTTAATTAGTATATAACAGTAACATTAATTAAATGATAATTAATCTACAATAATAAGTGCAATTTAAAAAAGATCCAAAGCCTAATTAAGTAATGATAATTATTACATTAATAATAAAAATATTATTAATAAATAAATTTATACATTATAGATTAGATTGCTAATAATATTGATATTATCTTTTTATATATAATGTTAATCTCAAACATTTATTTTATATTAATTATAAAAATTGATTTTAACATTATTAACTATTATCATATTTAAAATAAAATTATATTTAGTCGATTGAGTCCTAACTCGATTGTCATGAGCATTGTTGCCAATATAGGAAGAGGTGGGTTCAAATGCGCTGAAGCGTATTATCTTTCTATTTATGGGTTGAGAAGAGTTATGAGTACTTATATATTGTGTTAAATAGAACATATAATGAGATTATTCAAAGAAAATCATTTTTACATATACAAATTATATTTATTTAATTAAAAAACTTATATTTTTATTATTTCTACAAATTATATTTATTTAATTAAAAAACTTATATTTTTATTATTTCTAATTTATCTAATTATATTTAATGGTTTTATAGATTTATAATTTAATTAATTAATAATATATTTTTTTTTTGTGAAAAGAAAATACAATCAATTAAACTAAATTAAAATGATTGTACGCAAACAATTGCAACCATTCCTGCTTATTAAAAGCTATTTTGGCCATTCTATCAGCTTCTGTATTTTCTTCCCTAGGGAAGTACTAAATTATCCAATTCTCTACATTCTTCAGGATATGATGAATTCGCCTGATTATTATTGATCTCGATGGCATTAAATCTGAAACTTGAATAGGTTTAATAGCTTCCAAACTATATGCTTGTATCAACATTTTATTGCCTTGCTTTTCTTGTATAAGTGATAGACCATCCAAAATACCCCATAGTTCAACCACTGGAAGTGAACATTTTTAAGTAAAACTTTTAAAAGATATAACCAAATTAATTAATTTCACATTAATATACTATCATATTAATTAATATTCAATTAATTTTACTTTTTATTATCATCACATAAAAATAGCAATAACTTATTATTCGAATGTGAATTTAGTAATATAATTAACAATAAATGGTACTTTCGTTAGTTTAAAATTTTTTCAAACTCATGTTTTTATATATACTAGCTAGTTACTAATGTCACATATGTTGCATATTATTTTATATTTTTAATTAAATTTTCAAATATTATGTTTTAATTACTATAAATAGTATAAAATAAGTTTCCTTAAATTCTTGAATATAATTGAATTTAACAATTTTGATATTATAATAGAAATTTTCCCACAATTTTATCATTTGTTTTATTATTATTATTTAAAAAAAAATTAAATCTCTAAAATTATTAACTTTCAATTGATTTATTTTTTGAAAGAGTTATCAAACAATGAGTAAGTTAAAATATAAGATTAATTAATAATTAAAAAAAATCCAACTTCATAAAAACAATTAAAATGAAATTACTAAAATTTAATTTAATTTAAAAATAAATATTGATAATATTACAAATGATTTTAATGGTCTTAGTCTTCATCTTCTTTTTTGATGGTATCATATTCCATCAATATGAATACTTGTTTGCTTTATAACGCAAATCAACTTCAATAAAAGCACAATTTTTTTTACGTTAAAGATTTATTAACTAATAATTCTATTTTAACATTATCACACCTTTTTTTAATTAATAATTATTTTTAAACCTGTAATTAACACTTCTATTAAATTGTAATTTTAAAAAATGTAAATTTAAAATTATTATGGACTTCTAATATTACATACATTCCATGTGATTTTATGTATTTAATATTTAATTATTATAAAAATAAATTTTAGTAATTAGCTTTTGTTATTTGAATTATTACGTATAATTAGAATATGTTAATTTATCAATTAAAATATTATAATAAAAAAATTTCAAATAATAAATTTAATTTTTTAATATACTGAATGCACTATAGTTTTACTTTATGTAATTCAAGCAAAGTAATATTATTTAAAATAATAATTAATTAATAGAATTAAATCTAATATTAAATTATAATTTTAATTATCACAAATTATTTACTATATTTTATTTTTAGAATTCTATTCCAGTAGTAAAATTATTTTAAAATTTATAAAAATATTTAACTAATAATTATAATTTAAATTCTAAATATTTTTAAATTTATAATTATCATAGCTTCTATTAAATTATAATTATTTTTAAATATATAATTACCATAATTTCTATTTTAATTCAAAATTTTTAACTTAAAATTCTAAAATTAAATATTATAATTATTTTCAATGAATTTAGTAATATTCTTGTCTGTTTATATATATATATATATATTTACTTGATTTTTGTTTTCATTAGATAATATTTTTTTCAATATTATAAATTCACGTTGTGATATATCTTTAATAATTATTTATAATAATTGAGATATATTTCCAACTTTGAATATTTTCAGAGTAAAAAAGTTATGATCCATAGCTACCGATTTTGTTTTTTTTTTTTGGTGTGTTGCATGAATTTTATATAATTTAAATTATATTTCTTAACTATAAATTTTTTGATAAAAATTTATTTTAATAATATTACATGTTTCTAAGTAATTTGTTTATTATGAATCCAAGTTTCTGGTCTAACATAAAAACCAAAAGGGTAAACTACAACAATAGTCTATTTTTTCTCATCAAATTATAAAAAAATTTAAATTGATTATATAATTAATTGAGATTTTTTTTCATTTAAGTGAGTATAAGTATTTTATGGGAGGTGATGTAAGAATTAAAAAAGTGGTTAACTTTCAACTTTTACATATTTTATTAATTTAATTATAATTTAAAAAAAAAAAAATCAACTTCATCTCTCTTCTCCTTCTCCTTCCTTGAAAATTAAACTAGCTTCAAATAAAGATCCAATCATTTTAACACCCGAAGCTAAAAAATGCAAATTGATCAAAAAAAAAAGAAAAATAAAAGAGCTGAAACAAATACAATATGGCGAAAATAGAAAAGAACCTAAAATGCAGATGAGAAGGGGATGATAGTCTGGCTTACCAAAAACATATATCAACTCTCAATCTATATTTTTTCTGCCATTTTTATTTAATTTTTTTTTTTATTCTTCTGAAATGCATCAAAATCAGGGAAACAGTAGACCACTGAGGCTTCTAATTCTTCTCTCTAATCAACATGTGTTTTTATATGGTGTATGTTTCGACCGTATGCCTTCTTCGTGAGCTTGAATGCTGTTGCTTGTAAAAGTTACTGATAGGCGGTAACAGTCCAAGCATACAACGGTAGAGACGGGAAAGAGGAGCAATGGCAACAGAGGAAAGATGAAGAAGGGTTGAGGGTTATTATTTCTTAAAGTATGATTAAATCGATATAAAATATAAAAATTTGAGGAATAAATTTATTATTATATTAATTTTTAATCAATTTTAACAATGAACCAAAATACAATCACAATTAATTAATTGAGTGGTAAAAAAAAAAGAAATAAACCTATAGTTGAGTGACTTACAGCTGTAGTTTACCCAAAAAGAAAATCATGCTAAGGTGAAGGAATTTACCGGGGACAAGCAGTGATGATGATGAAGTAAAGGAACACTGAAAAATTATAGAAATTATGAAATTTTCGCCGTCTGTGGGAATCGAACCCACGACCACGTGGTTAAAAGCCACGCGCTCTACCAGCTGAGCTAAGACGGCTTACTCAATGTAGGGCTAATTTATCTTTACTTAATGTATATTATTATGGTAAATTTCATAATTTCAAAGAATAAAAACTAATTTGATATCCGATATAAAAAAATATAGATAGAACAGTAAAGAAATTAAAGACTAAACATGTTGGAAAGTGGCAGCAAAAGGCAACAACATATTAACAAGTTGCTTTTTGCAGTTTGGTCCTTAGTCAGCCCTCCCTCCTCGCGATAAACGATATGATGCTACTTCTCAAACTCTCTCATTAAAACCAATAATTCACACTATCTGTTTTATTCTTTGATCGAATGATGGAGAGCAGTGAAGAAGATGATGACTTCCCTTCCATTGAGAGCATCACTCCCCAGTCCAAGATTGATTCTGTTCACCAATCCCATACTGAAAAGGTCTTCTTTTTGTTTGATTGTTCCCACTCTTTGTTAAAATGTTTTTGCATTTTAGATCTTGGATTCAAACTTCTCGGTTTTCTTCTGCTCTGTTCCCCATTTCCCTACCTCGACTTTCTCTTTTACTGTGGATTTCTTTACTTTAATTTGGGTTCTAGTCAAATTTCAGGGAAAAATTATAGCTTGGTTTTCTTTGTTTTTCTATCTTGGAAGTAAGAAAGAAAGGTATTCCCAGGGATTTCATTGCTTGGGTTTCTTCGCACTCAGTGGAATCTATCAAAATCACTTATTTATTTGATGGCGTAGTAAAAATGGATAATTTATCTCTCTAGTAATTTATATGCTTTATTGATTAAACACTGGGAAAATGGGGAACAAATATGAAAAAAAAAAAAAAAAACACTATTTTTCCCTTGTTTTTCCTGCCCCTAGTTCGTCCTTTTACAAGCATGCATGCATTTACCTGTTTTCAGCCATGAGTTCCTGATTTGACATCTTGCATATTCTTTATATGTAATTTTGGACATTTTGGTAATGCAGGGGATCAGAAAACTTTGCTGTGAGCTTTTGGATTTGAAAGATGCTGTGGAAAACTTATGTGGGAATAGGCGCACAAAATACTTGGCTTTCTTGAGGTCAAATAAAACTGTTCCTATTTACCTTTTTATGATAAATGAAAATCAAGTTGAAAAGTTTCTAATTATTGTTTTATTTTTTTCGGTTGAGTAAGTTTGATTGTAATGGTAATTGTAGAATGTCTGAAGAAGTTGTTGAAATGGAGCACGAGTTGGTTGAGCTACGAAAGCATATCTCTTCTCAAGGGATTATTGTGCAGGATCTAATGACTGGGGTGTGTCGTGAACTGGAAGAGTGGAACCAGGAAAATGCTAATACTAATGACACACCACTAGACCCTAAGGTCGATGATGTTCAGGAAGAAATGGATGATCCCAAGAAAAAATTCCTGGAGAAAATCGATGTTCTTTTGGCTGAACATAAAGTTGAAGAAGCACTGGAGGCTTTAGAGGCTGAAGAGAGAAATTTCTCTGGAGATTCTTCAACTGAATCATCTTCCTACAAGTCTTCATTTCTAGAAAGGAAGGCAATGCTTGAGGATCGGCTTACTGAGATTGCTGAACTACCTGCAGTTGGTGCTAATGAACTAAAGAAGGCGTTATCTGGTTTAATTAAGCTTGGGAAAGGTCCTTCAGCACAATTATTACTTCTGAAGTCTCGTGGTTCCCGCCTGCAGAAAAACATTGAGGTTTTTCTTCCTTCATGTTCTGTCTGTCCAAAGACATTTCCTGCCGCACTGTCTAGGCTTGTCTTTTCTATGATCTCATTGACAACAAGAGAATCTGGTTTGATATTTGGCGACAATCCTGTCTATACCAATAGAGTTGTTCAGTGGGCAGAGTGGGAAATTGAATTTTTTGTACGTTTGGTGAAGGAAAATGCACCACCTTCAGAGACAATTTCTGCACTACGTGCAGCTAGCATTTGTGTTCAGGACAGCCTTAACTACTGCTTATTGCTGGAATCACAAGGGTTGAAACTCTCGAAGTTGCTTCTGGTGCTCTTGCGTCCGTATCTTGAGGAAGTTCTGGAGTTGAATTTTAGGAGGGCTAGAAAGGCTGTTTTTGACTCCATGGAAGTTGATGAGAACTTGCCTCTGTCACCTCACTTTGTGTCTGCTGTGTCGGCTTTTGCCACATCTTCAAACAGCGTGCTAGTAGATAGTGGAATGAAATTTTTGTATATTATTTCAGTAAGTTGGTCCTTTTTCCTTGTTTGAAATTATTTATTTTGCTCTTTGCACCTCTAACACCATAAATGCCCTAATTCATTTAAAAGTTTTAAGAAACTAGGTACTATGACCGAAAAGTGATACTCTTCTAGTGATAGATGCTGAAAAATAGGGAAAATGTTTGTAGAATATGATTGAATTTAGGATTTTGAAGAAGTGATCTGTAGTTCTTTGTTTATTTAAATCACATTAAGTGTACTGTGCCTCAGTGGTTATGTTGTAAGATAAGTACAAGAGAAGCATCTCAGTATGAGATTCTAGAATTAATTTTCAGATGGTTGCATGGTATTATGCCTTTGCTTAACCTTTGTATTCATGTTTTCCTTTTTATCGTTTGTGTGTATTGATTTTGTTCAATTAACTAAGTATTAACCGTTAGCCTTTTATTAGCATATGGAAATTATATTGAAAGACCCAAATGGTAGCTGCAAAATATATGCACACGATGGTACATTTACATCATAGAAAAACTTGTGTGTGTTTCTATATGCTAGTTTGTATGAAAATGCTAAACAAATATTTAATAGCGTGATAATTTAATGTTTCTGTGGTTTTAGCTTTGGTGGTCACTTAGTCTGACTATATTAGATGGACTTCAATTGAATTCTAAAGGAAGGCCTGTATGGCATTGCACTTCTCGAGCAGTAGTTCTTACTTCGTGTAAGTTGATTGAATTTGCAGCACATAAACATACTTGCATTGCTGCATGGAGGTGCACATGTACTTATCTATTTATGCATGAAGATGCAATTATGCATGGATTTATCAGCATATAAGACTAATTGGTACATGGAATGTTTTTGAATTTTAAAATTGTTGGTTGTAGTCATAAATTTCTTTGTGCATGCGATAAATATCAAGTGAATTCTATGCTTGTCTGTCTTGAGAAATGGAAACAATAAGTTACTGTTCTCTTGCTACTCAAATGGTTTTGAGTGATACAATGCTGAAGTTAAATTGTCATCAACAGGATATTCTGGAGCAGCTTACGCCACTAGTTGTTTCGCATTTTGGTGGAAACGTACTACCTAGAATTTCACAGCTATTTGACAAGTATATGGATGCTCTAATTAGAGCACTGCCTGGCCCTTCTGATGATGACAGTTTGACTGAGCTGAAAGAGACAATACCTTTTAGAGCTGAAACAGATTCTGAGCAACTAGCTATTCTGGGGATAGCATTTACAATTATGGATGAACTGTTACCAAGTATGGTGGTTAAAATTTGGAGTCCAAAGAATGAAAACCAGGAACCAGGAAACGAAAACATTGTTCCTAATGCAAGTACAACTACCGAATTAAAAGACTGGAGGCGTCAGCTCCAGTACTCTTTTGACAAGCTCAGAGATCACTTCTGCAGGCAATATGTTTTGAGTTTCATCTATTCAAGAGAAGGTAAAACACGATTAAATGCACAAATATATTTGGGTGGAGATGGAGAAGATTCACAATGGGACACTCTGCCTTCTTTGCCATTTCAGGTAATCTCACTAATTTCCCTTTCTGCCAAAGTGTTCTTCCATTGTCTTTAGGTGATACACAGGGGGAGAGTTTCTTTTGCTTCCATTTTAAGCTCATTCTTTGTTTGTCTTTAGAATTTGGATGGTCATTATATCTGTAGGTAAACAAAGGATTTCCATAATGCTTATTAACAATCTTCCCTCCTTTCTTAATGCTTTATTTATCTGGTTATATGTTAACAGTATGGTTTGTTTTGTTTCATATATCTAATGGTTTCTTCAATGGTGGTAGTCTATTAATCTCTTTTGGTGTGTGAGTGGGAATTAAATTGCAAGCTCTCTTTTTGCTGTCTGTGCATTCCAAAGTAAATTTTATACAATGTAATATGTGTGTGTATTGGCATGTGATGACTTATCTGTCATTCATCCGTGCAAAATTCGTGATGTTACACATTTCTTGACTGAAAACATCTTTTACTAATTCTTTGTTTCATTATTGTAGGCATTATTTGCTAAGCTACAGCAGTTAGCAACCGTGGCTGGAGATGTTCTACTCGGAAAAGAGAAACTTCAAAAAATTTTGCTTGCGAGACTGACAGAGACTGTTCTAATGTGGTTGTCCAATGAGCAGGATTTCTGGGGTGTGTTTGAGGATAAATCTACTCCGCTTCAGCCACTTGGATTGCAACAGGTTTGGTTACTTTCCATGACAACTTTTTCCATAACCTTTTGACTACACTTTTTAAAGATAGCTGTTTATTCTTAATTTAAGTCTCTCTTTGCCAATCTTAATATTTTGTTAAAGTGAAAAATGAAACCAAGTATATGTGTTCTTTAAGGTTTTTAATCTGTTCTGTTGTAGACCTCATTGCACTAGATTTATGCACTAAAATTTATATGGCTATAATGCTGCCACTTTTGTTTTGGCAGTTAATCCTTGATATGCACTTCACTGTTGAAATAGCTCGATTTGCCGGCTACCCATCTCGGCATGTACACCAGATTGCATCAGCCATTACTGCTCGCGCAATCAGAACCTTCACTGCCAGAGATGTTGAAAGGTATTCATCCTTCCCAGATAGTCTGATTTCCGGGTCTAACTTTCACTTTTCTTCTAGCAACTAAAAATGCCTTTATCTTGTCAGTGCACTCCCTGTGGATGAATGGTTTGTTGAAACTGCAAAATCCGCAATAAACAAGCTTCTAATGGGAGCATCTGGCTCAGATACATCTGAAATTGATGATGACCACATTATTCTGCACGACGAAATCGTCTCAGATTCTGATGACACTGCTTCTTCCCTATCATCGGTAGAATCTTTTGAATCATTTGCTTCTGCAAGCATGGCTGAACTCGAGAGCCCTACTTTTACTGATCAAGAGAGCTAACTGTTCGCGTTCTAGTTGTCTGAACACAGTTCTCATCCCATTCCCAGAGTCTGCTACTTGATGGATCTTTACTTATCAAGATTTTGAACCTGCAAATACGCGCACCGTTGCTTAGAAGTCGACAGTATCCTAGGATTTATGTTCACAGATGTGGCAGTATGTTGTATGTTGTATGAAATTGTTGTCAAAAGAGATTTAGATATTCAAGATATGGAATTCATTCAGCTAGAGAAGCCATTTTGTTGAATATTTGCCAAATTATTAATCAGGTTGATAATGGTTTAAGGCGTGGGGTGATGATTGTTCACTTTGTCTCTTAATTATGTGTTGGAAGATTGATCTCTGCTCATGAGAATAGAGCATATTCTTCAAAGATATTGTATCAAAGATATTTACAATAAGAGAATTAATCATTGATATTAATTTTTTTTTTTTAAAAAATCCTTTAATCAAGGGTATTGGAACCTGTGGCTAATGGTATATAATTGGATCTTGTGAAAGCTAGTAAAAAATGGGTGAACTAAACAGGAAATAGTTGCATGAATCGGTTACTGTATTTTATTAATATATTTGCAAACCATCATTACATTGGATAGGTGTAGATTTATTAAAGACAAGCGTCCACAGGAAAATAGAGTATACAACTCTTTTTGCTTCGGTCATTGAGTTAGAGCCACTGAAAAATGCATGGAGTCAGGATTGAAGAGATAAAAACAGTATTCCTAAACCATATTGCTTTGCACATGGGACAAGTATCCTTTGCATTGATGGACCTCTTCCTCAACTTGGAAGACAATTATGAGTTTAAACCACAATTTCAGCTTCCACCCTAGCCGTTGCAATATCCCATTCTTATATTTGTGATTCCAGAGAGACTGGTATGCGGATTTGACACACAATTGCTTGTTACACTCAAACTGCCATACCAATCTACTACTGATATCTTCTCCTAAGCTTTGTCTTTCCAATATCTTTCATCCTTCTTCAACAAATTCCTTACTGAAGTCCAGGAAAAGAGTTGTATTAGGTCTTGAGACCAAACCACATTTACTACCTCCCAAGATCTAAACATCTCATCCCACAGACTCCCGTACCCCAATCTGAGTTCAAAAGAATGAACCCAATTCAAAATCCAAAAGGATGAGGCTGCGACAATCCCTTAATAAACCTGGAATTTTTTGGAATTAAAAACTCAATGGACTAAGTAGAAAAATATAGATAAATGGAAATATGAAATAGAAAGAGGAATTAAAGTCCTTGCATTGCTTCAACTTTGATGCTTTCTTATACTACAAGCAACAAATTCAACTCCCACAATGAAGGCTTCGAAATTCTTAGAAATTTTTGGATGATACAATACTCACAATTAGGTATAGTCCCTCCTTAACTCATAAATAAGAGAATAATGTGCTTTAACATATTTAAACTCATGTCCTCTTATTTTACCAATAATGTCCATGTCAGTCCTGATGAAAAGTTTTTCTAAACTTTGAATAATCATAGAATTGGAAATTGGATTATCAAGATTTTGATGTTGAATTCAATGGTGTTAAAAATTATTTGGTAGTGTTTGGAAAGCCACTTAGTAATTAGATTTGGGTGTAATTGCTTGTAATTATACAAAAGTGGCATGGCATGTTTCGGTAACTATTGTAATTGGTGGGTCTCATCGAATTGGTTGTAATCAGAGTATTCAATTACATTTTCCAATTCTTAGGAGGAGAGGGTGAGAATTAGAGTAATTACATAAGTACAAATCTAATTAAAAAGTTTATTTTTATAAAAATTATAAAAATTATATTATAAGCATGAACACGAATGAGTGTTTGAGATGATTATATCCAAAAAAATTCTTATATTATAAATCTTAAAAAAGTATATTATAAAAATAATTAATGTATTTTATAAAGTTATAATAAAAATTATCTTATTTAAATCCTAAAAATTTTCTAAGTTATGGAAAAAAGATTATTATAATTTTTTTTACATAGTAATAAAAGTGTTATAATATATTTATTTATAAAACATTATGATCAAATATGGACATAACTTATTTATATGTCCGTGTTAATAATATATTTATTCAAAAAAATGTTATAAGTTATTATTATTATTATCATAACTTATTTATAAAAAAACAACTTTATAAAGTTATAAAAAAACAACTTTATAAAGTTATGATAAAAAAATATATTATTTATAAGAAGTGTTATGAAAGTTTTGAATAATTTATAAAAAATTTTTGTTATAAAACTTATATATTATAAATTTTATATTATTATTTATTTATTTTATGTATTATAAAAAATATTTAACCTAAGTTATTCTCTAAATTAAGTTTTTTTTTATAATTTAAGCTATAGACTATTTGGACCGTAAAACCAAATATTATAAGGTCGATGCTAATATGTAAATAGAATATATTTTCTTGCACCATATCGTGGGGTATGATACCATTTGAGAGAATGATGTCAGACACAAGCACCAAAAATAGCTCGTGAACTCTTTAATTTAAGACATTCAATGCTTCGAAATGTGATTGAGAATACATTTGTTGTTCTAAAAAATATTTCTTATATTAATATCACCTTAGTATAGCATAAAAAAGAAAAAGAAGAAGAAGGTTGGATCGTACTAGCATGTTGCATATTTAATAAGTTTAATTATAGATGGAATTGAGATGATCTATACTTCATAAAGTACATGGAAGAAGGAGATCTTGATCATCTTAATGATGTAGATTCAAATTCAAATAATGATGAACTAGATCAAAGACCAACAGATAATGAGAAAAAGCATATTTTAAATATTAAAGAGAGAATAACCCAACAAATATGCACTATAACAATTAGATAAAATTGATATAATGTTTATTTTTCTTACCATTTTTGTTAGTAAGTGTGCTTTTAGCTACTTTAAGACTAAGATAATACATGTGATGATCTGATTTTAATTTTTGTTACTTGTTTAGAAATTATTTTTATCATAATAATAAATTTATTTTTAAAAATATAAATTATGTAATTGTGTAATTACAATTTTTACTACCAAACATGACATAGGGAATTACGATATAATTACATTATGTCAACCAAACATGACATAGGGAATTACGATATAATTACATTATGTCAACCAAACATGTCTAGAAAATTACAATTCTTTGTAATTACAAGCAAGTGTAATTACTACTTTAGTAATTATACTTTCATCCAATTACTCTGTATTGTCCAAATAGACCCTTAAAGACAAGTTTTCTTAGTGTGCAAACAAGGTGCGACTTTCTAAAACAAAAAGGAGTATGACAATTTGGAAATTAGGGACAACTCGAGTTTAGATGAGCCAAAGTTCTAGAATGAATTAAGTCAACAAGAAACATTTTTGGGAAGAAAGAAGGAATGGATTCTTCAGAATCAAGTTGGTAGCTATATAACTGAAAAAATGAAGTTGTAATGAATTTGAGTTTAATATAAAAAATTTAACAGTGTTAATAATTGAATTTATATTTAAATTCAAAAAGTAAGATTAAATTTGAATATAGGAACTTTGAACATATTTTAACCATTGTATGTATATATATTGTTATATTTTTAATGGACCATATTTAATTAGGTTTTTTTTTTTTTGTTAAAACTCATTTTTTTTTAAATTTTTTATCAATATAGTATTCGGGAGGGATGATAAGATTCAAACTTGTTTCATCTAACTGCTAGATGAGAACTCTAGCCACTACTCCAAATCAGTCTTAGGACTCGTTTGAAAAGCCTTTCTAGTAATTATATTTTGGTATAATTGTTTGTAGTTACACATTTGTAGAATGTTTGAGTAATCATGGTAATTATTGAGTCTCACTCAATTGGGTGTATTGAAGTATCCCAATTATATGTTTGTACAAATTTTCGGTGAGGAAAATCTCAAACACAGGATCTAAACTCGAACAAAAAAAGAAGAAATAGGATAGGGCTCCAAGGCATGTATCAAGCCACTATCTTTAAGGTTATATTCACCCCACCTATCTTCAGTGTGCAAAAGAGTTTCAAGCAAATTAACCTCGAGGATACAATGAAGCCAATGACTATTTGCGTTTTGCACTGACAAGGATAGTTCACTAAACACTGAGCAATGTATAATAAGAAACTCAAATTCTACAAAAAATTTCTACAGTAACTCTTTATAGACAATCTAATAATATTAAAAAATAAGGAATGATAGAAAGAACTTTTAGAACTTGTTGGTGTGATTTCTAAATGAAATCTCATTCCTATTTATAGGAATTTTTATATCTCTTCATAGAGACATCTTTCAAGAGGTGTCTTTCTAAATCATAATGTCTTTAAAAAAACACATAATTATTCATTTAATATTATAACTATTCAAACAATATTATTTGAATAATTATAATTCTTTTTAAAAAAATCAAATGATATAACTTTTGACCAATAATCAAAAGATTTATCTTTTGATTAATGACACACATTCATTTATAGTTATTAGAAAATTATAAATATTTAAAAATGTTCCGACAAATTCCCCCCATTTTCAAATTATTTTAGATTTTGATATTCTTGGAAATCAATTGTATAAATGAAGGTGTCTTACGATTGAACCTTCACTTAGTGAAAATATGCTAAAGTTAATCGAAATTGCATGGTAGACTAAGCTTTGAACCAACTATTCTATTTGATTAACCGAACACATCTCACGCAATGATTTTAACATCGGTCAATGCTTGGTATCTAGGGACACTATTTTGGCCATGTGTCTGTGTTCTCTTTTCATAAGTGTTGTCAAAGCCAAGCCCTTGAGCCCCTAGAAGTGGCCACACTTCCACTCACATAGGTAGATCCCATCAAGAGTGTTCCCGTAATTATAACACTCTAACATATTTATGTTATGGGTCCATTAAGAGTACATTACTCATCCTTCCCTTATCATTACAGGTACCTAGCACTTTAATCTTAGGATGAATTTATTTATTGTAACACCCCTCACCCGTATCCGACGCCAGGATAGGGTTCGAGACGTTACCGGTATTTCACCTTTACAAACTTACTAAATCGGGTCACTAAATTTCGCCCAAAATTAAAACTTTTTCAAACATGTACCTCTCGTCCCTTATACAGGCCTTCGGGGACTAAAACACACCTAGGGGCAGTACGGGACAAAATAAAAAATATTTGATAAACTTTGGGCACTTTAGAAAATTTTCCCTTACTTTGAAGTGTAACATGCCCATGTGGTGGGGCTGTGTGGTCACACACGCTCGTGTGGCTTGGGACACGCCCGTGCCCTTAGCTCGTGTGCAACACTGACTTCAACCTCATCATACAATTAGGGGCACACGGCCAAGACACACGCCCGTGTGCCTAGCCCGTACACAACACTGACTTAATAATTTAGGTGTAGGGGACACACGGCCATACCACACATGTAACAGCCCGATTTAGGGCCAAAATGGAATAGTGGTTTCGAAACCACGAATCTGAGGTTAAAAAAAAATTTAAAAAAATTATTTTGATTAAGTTTTAGTGTTTATATTATGATTGCATAATTGTGTGAAAATTTTGTTGCGAAATTTTATCGATTGGGTGTTTAATTTAACGTTTAGGACTAAATTGAAATAGGTGAAAAATGTGTGTGTTCTAGTTCATAAGTACTTGATTGAAATAGGGGTTTTAAGTAGAGGTCCTTAAATGGAAATTAGACCATTATACTTTATATGGACAAAAAATTGGACATGGATGGAATTATTAGAAAGTAGTAGTAAGGGCATTTTGGTCATTTGTGTATTAAATGAAATAAAATGGGAAAAATAACACAAAAATGTGTTTATCTTCATTAAGCTTGGCCGAAACTTGCATCTTCTCCATAGCTAGGGTTTTTCCCAAACTTTCAAGCTCAATAATCAAGAAAGGCGTGGAATCGACCTCGAACGGGAGAAGGAAAAGATTTTGGACTAAATTGCAAAATTTTCATATTTTGCACCGAGGTAAGTTTGTATGTAAATAATACATTAACTTCATTTACATTCTTATATTTCAGCCTATTATATATATATTTTAGCTGATTTTGAAGCATAAATCGACTATTGGGAGAATGGAAATAAGTAATAGAGAGAGAATTCCCGGTTGAACATTAGGAAAGATTTAATAATATAGATGGAACATAGCTAGGTCACATGTATGGTGCTGAGTGCACATCATGTGTACAAGAGAGCTACGAGATACTATGTAGTAGCTAGGTCACATGTTTGATACGGGATGCATCCCATGTAGACAAGAGAGCTACGGGAGAGATAAATGTAGCTAGGTCGCATGTGTGATTCCAAGTGAAGGACACCATGTAGACAAGAGAGCTATGAGATAAATTGGCTAGGTCACATGGGTGGTACTAAGTGTTCACCATGTGTACAAGAGAGCCGAATTATATGAATTATGATGGGTGGAGCTATGTGCTGAAACCACCAAGTATCGAGAATTGATCCGAAGTGTTCAACGGGATGATTTTATAGTGACATTTTAATCATGGACCTATACTTGTGATGTATGAAATGTGGTGAAAATGAATTGTGACATGTACGTTAAAATGAGGTTAATACAAAGAAAGTGTAAAAGAGTGAATTTGCAATAATACTGTTTTTGGACAGTCGCAGTGACGTGAATTTGAAAAATCACCAAAAATAGTAGGAATTTAATTAGAGGCTGAATGAGATATTAAATTGAAGCTTAGTGAGTCTATAAGAAAAACAGAGCAAGTAAATGAGCTCTATATTTTGAGATATTTATATTTGTGTGTGACTTGTTCAGAATGACTATGTGATCCCCTATTCTGAATTTTAAAAATCATTAAAAATTGCACAAAAATAATTAAGAAATATAATTTACATGCATAGATTAATTGTTGAGTCTAGTTTTAAATGAAACAAATTTCGTGGCTATTTGACTTTTGTACTAGGAGAAAATCAATTCGAACTGAACAGAGGTCAGATCAGTCGAGCTGTATAACAGTGGAAACTTTAACTAATAAACTGTACTAATTGGATGGACCAAAAATTCCAGAAAAAAATTATTAAGAAGTAATATGAGTCTAGTTTCAGGAAAAATTTATGGATTTGAATTTCAAGTTTTGTAACTCGAGTTATGATTTATTTAGTGAACGTGACACAGGAGAGATAGCTTAAATCAAAGTGGAGTGAATAGAAAAAAAATTAAAGTAGATATACTTGAGTTATTGTGTATATATATTAGATTCTTTAATTATTATTTATATACTTACTTACTAAGCTATAAGCTTACTTTCTTTTCTCTCTTTTGTCTTATAGTGTCGTCCAGCTTGCTCAGGAGTTAAGGATCGTGAAGATCTGCCCGCACTATCAATACTTTGGGGTATTTGAACTAAACATTTTGAATTATGGCATGTATAATAGGCTTAGTTATTTTGTTACGTGTCATAATTGCCTAGGTTTAAAATATTGGTTATAGTATTTGACCAATCATTTTGTACAAAGCCATTGAAGTTGGCTAATATTGTTCAAGACATATGTTATAACGATGCATTATCTAGTTGGATGACATATTTCTATCTCGGTTTTGTTTAATGGTATGTGTTATGTTCCGGTAATACCTCATACCCTGTTTCGGTGTTGAACACGGGTATGGGGCGTTACAACACACCCATGGGGGTGAGCCGTGTGTCACACACGGCCTAGACACACGCCCGTGTGTCTACCCGTGTGGACCTCATTAGGCTATTTTCCAAGCCTTTGATCACCCTCCATCAACCAAACATACTTATGGGTTACTTTTACACCTGATAAGGCCAATTTATACACTTGTATAAGACCATGACAAACCTTATTGCATGACAACCTCATATCATCGGTTTCATACATGCTAAGTTAATTCCCATCTTGTATTTAAGGGGATTCCATGTCTCATTGACGCATTCAATATTGGCTCATTTTTATAACTCATTGCTAATTACTACCAAGCCATCACATATGAACTTAAACATGCATAGATTTGTAGGTCATAACCTACTTCAAAATAATCCAATTTCCATGGCCATATACAAAAAGATAAGTATAACTTTACATGCCTTCATTTTGGCAAATCAAATGACACATATAAAAAAATATTCAAAAGTTCTATACATGCCATTGAACAAAACATAACTGTCTATATACCAAAGCTGAAATAGTTGATAGCATGTAGACTCTCCAACCGTCTTCCAATATTTACGAGTCCTCGAGCTCTGTAAACGAGGAAAAAGAGAGGAGTAAGCATTTACATGCTTAGTAAGCTCGAATAACTGGAAAGTAAAATTACGGATTATTTAGCATACATCCTTATTAGATAATGAAACCAACGAATATGAAAATGGTTTCCCTATCACATGCACTCAATCAATGAGTTAGTCACATAACAAAACACCATGTAATTTATTTTAGATTAGCTTATCATTCAACATGTCATTTATGCATATAGCTCATGTTAATCCCGTTGGGTTTCTAAGAAATCTCGATGAATTATCCAATCACCGTCAATTCATACGAATGATCATTTCAAGTATGCACTCCCGCGAACCTCGCATCTTATTGTGAGATTACCAATCCAGGCTAAATCCCCTACAATATAAACTCATAAGATAATGTTGGGATTACTAGTCTAGGCTAAATCCCTTGTAACGACAAACACCCTTAGTGAGCTCGGATCTGAATTACCAGTCCAGGCTAAATTTAGACCCTAATCGGATTACCCGTCCGGGCTAAATCCACAATGCACACATATTCTTTGGGAGGCTCGATCACTCAAGGAACACCCGTTCGGGCTAGATCCTTTTTATACTTGAGATCGTCGGATTACCCATCCGGGCTAAACCCTTTCTGCAACATATGCAGGATCTCAATTCATATGTCAATCATGGTTTATCCATCGAATTCCCTTTTTAATCTCAACCGAGACATTTTCCAACAATTCATTAACAAAGATGCATTTCATATGATTTCATGCCATTAATAAATGCAATCATCATGCATTCATAAATCATAAAATTAGACACATTTTGAGTTTACTTTAAGCTATCCGAACTTACCTGGTACTCTTTTCGGTGTTGTGTTTTGGTTATTCCGAAACCTTTCATTTTCCTCGATCGACCTCCGGAATTTGTTCCTTGGGGTCTATAAAAATAAAAATAAATTATTAATAACTCAAATTGTACCTTTTTTAGCCTAAATTTCACCCACGGTCCAAATGACCATTTTGCCCCTAACCTTTCACATTTTTACAATTTAGTCCCTAGGCTCGTATAATGAAACACATGCAATTTCTATCTTATCCAAGCCTAGCCGAACACTTTTACTCTTTTGGAAGCCCACATTTCCCATTATTTTCACATTTCTACAACATATTTAACAACTTTTGCAAAAAGGTCCCTTTAGGGGTTTTTTCATGAAAATCACTTAGGAAAAGATGTTTAACAGACCTCCAACTTTTATATTCCTCAATAAACCATCAAAATACAAGTAACTCATGCACGGGTAGATTTTTCAACATGAACCCTAGCATGAAATATGGGTAGAAATGGAAAGAGTAAGCTACCGGGATTTCAAAAACGCAAAAAATATTAAAAACGGGGCTTGGGTGCACTTACTATTAAGCTTGAAAATGTTGAAAACCCTAGCTATGGAGTCTCTTGTAGTTTCGGCAGCATGGAGAAGAAAATGAGCTGATTTTGGTTCATTTTTCCCATTTTATTTCATTAAAATGCCAAATAACCAAAATGCCCTTAAGCCCTTTCTATAAAATTTCATCCATGCAAGCCTATTTTTGTCCAAAAACTTAGAAATTGGGAAAATTGCTCTCTAAGACCTTTTAATTTATAATCTAAAGAAATTTCATACAAATTGCTTCTTGAATCCAAGTTTTACAATTTATTCAATTTAGTCCCTAATTTCCAATTGGACACCTTACTCAAAGAATTTCTTCAAGAAATCTTAACACATGCATATTCTCATATTCTAGACCTTATGATAATCATAAAATAAATATTTTAATGTCAGATTTATGGTCTCGAAACCACTATTCCGACTAGGCCCTATTTCGGGTTTTACATTTCTCCCCCCTTAGGGACTTTCGTCCTCGAAAGTCTTACCAGTAAACAGGTTCAGATATTGGCTTCTCATGGTTTATTCTGGCTCCCATGTATCCTCTTCTACACCATGTCGATGCCATAGAACCTTTACTAAAGCCACACTTTTATTTCTCAACTGTTTAACCTCACGAGCCAAAATCTTGACCGGTTCCTCTCCATAGGTCATGTCTGGTCTAATCTCAATCTCTACTGGTGAAATCACATGAGAGGGGTCAGATCGATATCGCCTTAACATGGATACATGAAACACGTCGTGAATCTTTTCCAATTCAGGTGGCAATGCCAAACAATAGGCTAATGGTCCAACTCTTTCAGCGATCTCGTACGGTCCGATAAATCGCGGACTCAATTTGCCTTTCCAACCAAATCTTAACACCTTTTTCCATGGAGATACTTTCAAGAATACTTTATCTCCAACTTGGAATTCAATCTCTTTTCTTTTCAGATCAGCATATGACTTTTGCCTATCAGATTCCTGTAACACCCCTAACCCAAAACCGTCGCCGGAATAGGTTAAAAGGCATTACCGGACTCACAACTCAAATCAATAACACCACACATCAATAATTATCTCATTACTAAAAGAAGTCATTCATTCACATTCAATATTCACATATAACTAAGTATACATGCTTAAACATGCATTCAGGACCACATCGATAACATACCAAAGTTTCAAGACTTAGAAAAGTTTTTCAATTCTGTTGAGGTCACACGTCCGTGTGACCAGGCCGTATGCCTCACATGGGCACCAGACACGCCCATGTGATCCAACCATGCCAAAACAGAGTATAAATACTGACTTTCACCCACGGCTAATAGACACGCCCGTGTGCTATGGCCGTGTGATACTTAGCTAGCTACTGACTTGAGCCCACGGCCATATGACATGCCCATGTGTCTTAACCGTGTGATCTTAAGAGGTTACTACTTTGCACACATGGCCAGAAGGCATGCCCGTAGTCCCTGACCGTGTGGCACAATGCAGGCTTGGTTTAAGCCAACTTGCACCCCTTTTTGGGTCATTCCTACAAGCAATATTAAACAACATTTATACCCAAAATTTTCAGCCAATTCCATGCTCAAAACGTGCTTTATTATAACTAAATCATCATCATTCTATAACCTATTCAAATTCATATAAAACACATTAAAATCTCATTACAACAATATGCCATAATGCTTATTTCATAGTTCACTTATGATACTTTCTAACTCATGCTTAAACTTACCATTTCCTCAACTTGGCATATTCAAAATGATCACCACATATAAGGTCATATAACCATTACATGCATTCACAATTTGGCATCACAACCATTTACCAAAACTAAGCACAAATATACTATTTGTTAGCCAACTCTCATGGCATAACATATATACATACCAAAGCTTAAATACATAGACATTCTAGCCTATACATGCCATACTGAAAAATATATACACCTTCAAAAGTACCAAATGAGGTTCAATAGTGTGGTGACGATCCTTGATGGTCCCCGAGCTTGTAGTAGCTTCGATATCTAAAGAACAATGTAAACAAACACAAAGTAAGCTTTCCAAAAGCTTAGTAAGCTCGTACTAAAATCATCAACAATATATAAAGCATAGCACACCAACACATAAATATTTAGATATTTTCAATCCATATCACCATCCAAATTCCATGAACTTAACTCACGTAATATCATCTACCACTTAAATATCGTACATACCTGAAGCTTTTCGTACTTATTCACTTACATACTTACCTTCCATTGAATATTAGAAGTCTTTCAATCAATCATTCGTACTTTAAACATCCGCACACTTGGTGCCGTAAAGGTTAGCCGAAACTAAAATGATTCCACACACTTAGTGCCATTATAATTAACCGAAGCTAAGTTGGTAACGCACACTTAGTGCCTTATATAGCCGAAGTTATTCCAACTCGCACACTTAGTGCCATTTGTAGCCGAAGCTATATTAAACCGCACACTTAGTGCCAAACATAGTCGAATATCATCATACTCAAACTGTAATCAAATATCTATACCATTTATACATTACCATCATATTAAAACATAAATTTAACATTATTTATCATGTACGAACTTACCTTGTACTCAGAATTATCGATTTGAATTGTTTACTCGATAGCTTTCGACTTTCCTCGATCTAAATCTGAATTCCTCCTTTCTTGATCTATATGTATTCAAAATTAAACTTTTTATTCACCAATTAATTCAATTCAATCCATAAGCACATATTTAGGGAATTTTGCAAACTAGCCCTCGCATTTTCACATTTCAACACTTTAGTCCCTAAAAATAATATTTTTACCATTTAACCCAAATTACTCAATTTCATCAAAAATCCAAAGACAAATCATTTAAACCCAACATCATACTTTAATATTTCATCACATAACATCACAAAGCTCATGAATGCATCCATGGCACATTTCAAAATCATCACCAAAATTAGAAATTGAGGCATGGGTTCGATAGTATACGAAGCAACGATTACAAAAACGAAAAAATTATCAAAAACTGAACAAAACTCATACCTTAATTAAGGTTTGTGTGTGCCGAAACTTAAAGCTCTCCAAACCTAGGTTTTCTTTTCTATTTTCGGTGGATGAACATACATAATGACCTTATTTTTCATGTTTTGTTATAATAATATTACTTTAATATGCATTTTACCAAATTACCCTTGCATTAAAACATTAATATGTCATCAACTAATGTCCACTAATGTCATTTAATCATAACTTTGGTCAAATAACCACATAAGGACCTCACAATTATAAAGCTAAGTCAAATAGGCACTTTTAACATCTAGCACACAACTTTTACATTTTACGTGTTTAGGTCTTTTTTTTTGCAAATTAAGCACACAAACAATTAAATTTTCACACGAGACTTTCACACATGCTAATTCACACATCATAAGAACGAAAAATAATATTTAAATATTTTTATAACTCGGATATGTGGTCCCGAAACCACTATTTCGACTAGGGTCAAAACCAACTGTTAGAATTCTCTCCCCCTTAGGGATTTTTGTCCCCGAAAATCTTACCGTTAAACAGATTTGGATATTGCTGTCTCATTGAATCTTCAGGCTCCCACGTGGCCTCTTCAATACCATGTTGATGCTACATCACTTTAACTAATGGAATTTTCGTATTTCGCAATTCTTTAACCTCACTAGCTAAGATACAGATTGACTTTTCTTCATAAGTCATATCAGACTAGATTTCAATCTCAGATGGAGTAATCACATGCAAAGGATCATATCTGTATCGTCGAAGCATCGATACATGAAACACATTATGAATTTTTTCTAACTCTGGTGGCAACAACAATATATATGCTACCGGCCCAATACGTTCAATAATCTCATACGGCCCGATGAACCTCGGACTCAACTTGCCTTTTCTACCAAACCGAAGCACTTTCTTCCACGGAGACACTTTCAAAAATGCTTTGTCACCGATCTCAAACTCAATATCTTTTCTTTTCAAATCCGCATATGATTTCTGACAATCAGAAGCTGCTTTTAAACTATCTCGGATCACTTTTACTTTCTGTTCAGTTTTTTTTATCAAATCAACCCCATGAATCTTATTTTCGCTGAGCTCGGTCCAATACAAAGGTGTACGACATTTGCACCATATAAAGCCTCGTATGGTGCCATTTTAATGCTTGACTGAAAAATGTTTTTATACAGGAATTCAATCAAAGGTAGATATTGTTCCCACGTACCTTCAAACTCAAGAATGTAACATTTCAACATATCCTCGAGTATCTGATGCAGATGAAAAGCAGTACTAAAGTGCAATTTAGTACCCAAAGCATCTTGCAACTTCTTCCAAAATCGTGATGTAAATCTCGGGTCTCTATCTGACACTATCGACAATAGCACACCATGCAATCTCACGATATCAGAAATGTATAAATCAACTAATTTATCAAGTGAGTAATTGGATCGAATTGGAATAAAATGAGCTAATTTCGTCAACTGATCAACTACAACCCAAATTGTATCTTTCTTTCTTGAAGACAGGGGCAAACCCGAAACAAAGTCCATAGTCACTCGGTCCCATTTCCACTCTGGAACCATAATCGGTTGTAGCAAACCAGATGACACCTGATGTTCAGCTTTAACTTGCTGACATATCAAACATTTAGAAACAAAATCAGAGATATCTCTTTTCATTCTAGACCACCAATAATGCTGTTTCAAATCATTATACATTTTCGTACTACCCGGATGCACAGATAAACGACTACTGTGAGCTTCACTCAAAATCATTTGAATTAACTCTGGATTTCTCGAAATAAAAATTCGATCTCGAAATCTCAAGCAATCATCTTTATCAACTCTGAATTTTGAATCAGACTCTACATCACACTAAGCTCATTTAGCTAAAATTTCATTATCAATCTTCTGAGCTTCAATAATCTACTGTAAAAACAAAGGTCTCGCTTTTAATTCAGCTAAAACTGAACCATCATCAGACAGAACCAAATAAGCATTCATTGCACGCAAAGCAAACAACGATTTTCGACTCAAAGCATCAGCAACAACATTTGCTTTTCCTGAATGATAATCAATCACAAGTTCGTAATCTTTTAGTAATTCAAGCCATCTTCTTTACCGCATATTCAAATCTTTTTGAGTCATCAAATACTTCAAACTCTTATGATCAGAGTATACATGACATTTTTCATCGAACAAGTAATGGCGCTAAATCTTTAGAGCAAACACAATCGCAACTAATTCAAGATCATGCGTCAGATAGTTCTTTTCGTGCGACTTTAACTGCCTCGAAGCATAGGCAATGACTTTTCCTTCTTGCATTAGAACACATCCCAAACCAATTAATGAAGCATCACTGTAAATCACAAATTCTTTACCCGATTCAGGTTGCACTAATACCGGAGCTTCAATCAACAAAGCTTTCAACTGATCAAAGCTATTCTGACACTTTTCAGACCACTCAAACTTCACATCTTTCTGAAGTAGTTTTGTTAACGAAGTTGCAATTATCGAAAAACCTTTCACGAACCTTCTATAATAACCCACAAGTCCTAGAAAACTACGGACTTTAGATACATTCCTCGGAGGTTTCCAATCCAAAATAACAGAAATTTTATTCGGATCAACTCGAATACCTAGAGGCTGATACAATATGACCCAGGAAACCAACTTCTCGCAACCAGAACTCACATTTACTGAATTTTGCATACAAATTTTTATCTCTCAAAATCTGTAATACTAACCTCATATGCTCGACATGTTCAGATTCATCACGTGAATAAATCAATATGTTATCAATGAATACCACAACAAATTGATCTAAATACGGTCTGAAAAATTCTATTAATCAAATCCATGAAAATAGCAGGCGCGTTAGTCAATCCGGAAGGCATAACTAAGAATTCATAGTGACCGTACCTTGTTCTAAAAGCAGTTTTTGGAATATCTGAGTCTTTCACTCGCAACTGATAATAGCCTGATCTTAAATCTATTTTCAAAAACACAGCAGCTCCTTTCAACTGATCAAACAAATCATCAATTCGGGGTAGGGGATATTTATTCTTGATAGTCACTTTATTCAACTGACGATAGTCAATACACATTCTCATTGTACCGTCTTTCTTTTTCACAAATAGAACTAGAGCACCCCAAGGTGAGAAACTCGGTCTAGCAAATCCTCGATCGGTCAACTCTTGCAACTAAGACTTTAATTCTTTCAGTTCAATCAGGGCCATTCTATATGGAGCTATTGAAATCGGAGTAGTACCAGGTACTAATTCAATGCCAAACTCTACCTCTCTAACAGGAGGCAATCCCGGAAGTTCTCTAGGAAACACATCAGGAAACTCACAAACAATAAGCACAAATTCAACCTTCTTTTCTGATACTCTCGAATCAATCACATATGTAAAATAAGCTTCACAACCCTTTCTCACAATACTTAAAGCTTTTGTCGAAGATATCACAATAGATAATCCATTCAAATCACTAGATTCAATTTTAACTATTTCATTATTCTTGTATCTCAAATCAATAGTTTTTCATTTGCAATTCACCACAGCATCATGCAAAGTTAACCAATCCATACCCAGAATTATATCAAACTCATCAAATGGTAATAACACCAGATCAACTGGAAAACAATTATCTAGAAACATTAACGGACAATTCTTGCAGACTTTATCAACCAGAACACATCTGCCTAAGGGGTTCGAAACTCTAATTACAAATTTAGTAGACTTTACAGGTAAAGTTTTACTGTTCACTAAGTTCATGCATATATATGAATGTGTCAATCCAGGATCTATCAAAGCAATCATAGAAGTATCTTAGAGAGTAAGTGTACCCGTAATCACATCTGGCGATGAAGCTTCCTCGCGAGCTCTGATAGCATAAGCTCTGGTAGGTGCACGAGCCTCAGATCTCACAGCTGTGTCTTTCGTTCCTCTCTGACTACTGCTCACATTTCCCAAATTTTTGGGAGGTCTACCTCGAGAAACATTACCACTCTGCCTTGGATTCTGAACATTATCTTTTTCAGCTAAATCTGGGCAATCTTTTATAAAATGATTTCTTGAACCACAACTATAACAAGCTCGGTTAATACATTTTCCCCAGTATTCACCGAAATGTCGTCTTCCACACTAATCACACTCAAACTTTTCATTCTTTACACTATCAACACTGGCAACAGATGTAGCTGAAGATTTGAAATTCAATTGCGATCTAGCACGATCTCTGGTCAAAGGTCCCATACTAGTTTTTAAACGACTGCTATCATCTCTAAACTTCTTGGATCTAGATTGAAACGATTTGCCCGAAGATCTCTTTCGTACCTCTCTAGCTTCAAAACCAGCCTTTCTTTTCTCTTTCCCAAGATCTTTAGTTTTACATGCTCGTTCAACAAGCACTACGAATTCTTTGATTTCCAAGATCCCAACTAACAAACGAATATCTTCATTCAAGCCCTCTTCAAATCTCTTACACATTATTTCTTCCGTAGATACACATTCACGAGCATATTGACTCAGCCTTACAAATTCCCGCTCATATTCCGTGACTGACATTCGGCCTTGTTTAAGCTCAAGAAACTCTTTGCGTTTCTAATCAATGAATCTTTGACTGATATATTTCTTCTGGAATTCAGCTTGGAAGAAATCCCAGGTAACTTGTTCATTTGGAACCATGAATGTCAAAGCCTTCCACCAATGATACACCGTATCTCTCAAAAGAGAAACAACACATTTTATGCATTCCTCAGTGCTCAAAGACAACTCATCAAACACTCTTATTGTGTTCTCTAACCAGAACTCGACTTTTTTAGATCATCTTTTATTGTAGCTCGGAACTCTTCAGCCCCATGTTTTCTAATCTTATCAACTGGTGGTTTACTCAACTGTATCAGGTTTACTGATGGCATAACAAGAGTTTGAAGAGAATTAACCGGGGGTGGAGGTTGTTGTACAGCCGGATTGGTTCTAATGTATTGAGTGAACCAATCATTCATCATCTAATAGAAGGCTTGTTTTGCCTCACCATCACGGCTACTCGTAGCCGGTCGAGAATCAGCTTGCACTGTCCCTTGTGCGGGAGTAGGCGCATTGCTTTCAACATCGTCTGCTACAGCTCTATCTGGATCCATTGCTATATAAAAGCACATTTCAATGTCAGGATTCATCACACTATCGAAATTCATTTTTATGACATGTATAGCTAGACTCACATATGCTATGGTAGTACTAGAACCGACTAAACTATAGCTCTGATGCCAACAAAATGTAACACCCCTAACCCGAAATCGTCGCTGGAATAGGTTAAAAGGTATTATCGGACTCACAACTCAAATCAATACCACCAAACATCAATAATTATCTCATTACTAAAAGAAGTCATTCATTCACATTCAATATTTGCATATAACTAAGTATACAATACTTAAACATGCATTCAGGACCAAATCGATAACATACCAAAGTTTCAGGACTTAGAAAAGTTTTTCAATTCTGTTGAGGATACACGCCCGTGTGACCAAGCCGTGTGCCTCACATGGGCACCAGACACGCCCATGTGATCCAACCGTGCCAAAATAGAGTATAAATACTAACTTTCACCCACGGCTAACAGACACGCCCGTGTGCTATGGTCGTGTGATACTTAGCTAGCTACTGACTTGAGCCCACGGCCATATGACACGCCCATGTCTCTTAATCGTGTGATCTTAAGAGGTTACTGCATTGCACACACGGCCACAAAGCACGCCCGTGGTCCCTGACCGTGTGGCACAATGCAGACTTCGTTTAAGCCAACTTGCCACCCCTTTTTGGGTCATTCCTACAAGCAATATTAAACAACATTTATACCCAAAATTTTCAGCCAATTTCATGCTCAAAACATGCTTCATTATAACTAATTCATCATCATTATATAACCTATTCAAATTCATATCAAAACAAATTAAAATCTCATTACAACAATATGCCATAATGCTTATTTCATAGTTCACTTATGACACTTTCTAACTCATGCTTAAACTTACCATTTCCTCAACTTGGCATATTCAAAATGATCACCCCATATAAGGTCATATAACCATTACATGCATTCACAATTTGGCATCACAACCATTTACCAAAACTAAGCACAAATATACTATTTGTTAGCCAACTCTCATGGCATAACATATATACATACCAAAGCTTAAATACATAGACATTCTAGCCTATACATGCCATACTGAAAAATATATACACCTTCAAAAGTACCAAATGAGGTTCGATAGTGTGGTGACGATCCTTGATAGTCCCCGAGCTTGCAGTAGCTTTGATATCTAAAGAACAATGTAAACACACACAAAGTAAGCTTTCCAAAAGCTTGGTAAGCTCGTACTAAAATCATCAACAATATATAAAGTATAGCACACCAACACATAAATATTTAGATATTTTCAATCCATATCACCATGCAAATTCCATGAACTTAACACACGTAATATCATCTACCACTTAAATATCGTACATACCTGAAGCTTTTCGTACTTATTCACTTACATACTCACCTTTCATTGAATATTAGAAGTCTTTCAATCAATCATTTGTACTTTAAACATCCGCACACTTAGTGCCGTAAAGGTTAGCCGAAACTAAAATTATTCCGCACATTTAGTGCCATTATAATTAACTGAAGCTAAGTCGGTAACGCACACTTAGTGCCTTATATAGCCAAAGTTATTCCAACTTGCACACTTAGTGCCATTTGTAGCCGAAGCTATATTAAACCGCACACTTAGTGCCAAACATAGTCGAATATCATCATACTCAAACTGTAATAAAATATCTATACCATTTATACATTACCATCACATTAAAACATAACTTTAACATTATTTATCATGTACGAACTTACCTCATACTCAGAATTATCGGTTTGAATTGTTTACTCGATAGCCTTCGACTTTTCTCGATCTAAATCTGAATTCCTCCTTTCTTGATCTATATGTATTCAAAATTAACCTTTTTATTCACCAATTAATTCAATTCAATCCATAAGCACATATTTAGGGCATTTTGCAAACTAGCCCTCACATTTTTACATTTTAACACTTAAGTCCCTAAAAATAATATTTTTACCATTTAACCCAAATTACTTAATTTCATCAAAAATCCAAAGAAAAATCATTTAAACCCAACATCATACTTTAATATTTCATCACAAAACATCACAAAGCTCATGAATCCATCCATGACACATTTCAAAATCATCACCAAAATTAGAAATTGAGGCATGTGTTCGATAGTATACGAAGCAACAATTACAAAAACGTAGAAATTATCGAAAGCTGAACAAAACTCATACCTTAATTAAGCTTTGTGTGTGCTAAAACTTAAAGCTCTCCAAACCTTTTTTTTTTGTATTTTCGGTGGATGAACAGACATAATGACCTTATTTTTCATGTTTTGTTATAATAATATTACTTTAATATGCATTTTACCAAATTACCCTTGCATTAAAACATTAATATGCCATCAACTAATGTCCACTAATGTCATTTAATCATAACTTTAGTCAAATAACCACATAAGGACCTCACAATTATAAAGCCAAGTCAAATAGGCACTTTTAACATCTAGCACACAGCTTTTACATTTTACACGTTTAGGACCTTTTTGCAAATTAAGCACACAAACAATTAAATTTTCACACGAGACTTTCACACATGCTAATTCATACATCATAAGCACGAAAAATAATATTTAAATATTTTTCTAACTCAAATTGTGGTCCCGAAACCACTATTTTGACTAGGGTCAAAACCGGACTGTTACAATGCCGCTTTTAAACAGTCTCGTATTACTTTAACTTTTTCTTCAGTTTCCTTAATCAGATCAACCCCATGAATTTGAATTTTCTTGAGTTCTATCCAATACAAAGGAGTTCAGCACTTTCTGCCATACAAGGCTTCATAAGGCGCCATCTTCAAACTTGTTTGAAAACTGTTGTTGTAGGCAAATTATACCAATGGCAAATACTTTTCCCAACTACCCTGAAATTCAAGGATGCAACATCGCAACATATCTTCAAGAATCTGAATCAACCGCTTAGACTGACCATTGGTCTGAGGGTGAAAAGCCGTACTAAAATTCAACTTTGTACCCAGGGCTTCTTGTAACTTCTTCTAGAGTCTCAAAGTGAACCTCGGGTCTCTGTCTGAAATAATCAACAGCGGTACCCCATGTAATCTCACAATCTCAGATATGTACAAGTCGGCCAATCTATTAAGAGAGTAGTCTGTTCTTACAGGAATGAAATGAGCCGACTTTCTCAACTTATCCACCACAACTCATATAGCATCTTTGTTTTTCGGATTCAATGGCAGTCCTGTCACAAAATCCATAGTAACTTTGTCTCACTTCCATTCGGGAACCATCACAGGCTGTAACAAACCAGAAGGCACTTGATGTTCAGTTTTAACTTGCTGACATATTAGGCATTTCGATACAAATTCAGAAATGTCTCTTTTTATGTCGTTCCACCAGTACATTTTCTTCAAATCGTTGTACATCTTAGTACTTCCCGGATGAATAGACAAACAGCTGTTATGTGCTTGTTGTAAGATTTTTCAAATAATCCCATCATCTTTAGGTACACAAACTCTATCTCTGAACATCAAACAACTATCAGAACCGATCTGAAAATCTAATTCAATACCCGACTCACATTGAGTTCTTTTAGCTTGCAGGTCACTATCATTAGATTGAGAATCATAAATTTCTTGCAGAAATGTCGGTCTAGCCTCCAACTTTTCCAAGACCGAACCATCATCAAGCAATGCTAACTGAGCATCCATGGCTCTCAGAGAAAATAAAGATTTTCTACTCAACGTGTCGGCGACCACATTCGCCTTTCCCAGGTGATAGTCAATGATCAGTTTGTAATCTTTAATTAGTTCTAACCATCTCTGCTGTCTCAGATTCAATTCTTTTTGAGTCATAAAATACTTCAAACTCTTGTGGTTTGTGAATATACGACAAGTCTCACCATATAAATAATGCCTCTAGATTTTCAAGGCAAAGACAATGGCGACAAGCTCTAAATCATGTGTCGGATAGTTCTTCTCGTGTGGCTTCAACTGTTATGAAGTGTAGGCTATCACCTTGCCATCTTGCATAAGTACACAACCCAATCCGTTCAAGGATGCATCACTGTAGACCACAAACTCTTTTCCCGGCTCAGGTAATACTAAAACAGGAGCTTCAGTCAGCATTGTCTTTAACTTCTTGAAACTCTGCTGACACTTATCTGGCCATTCAAACTTAACGTCTTTTTGTAGCAGTCTCGTCATTGGAGTTGCTATCATGGAGAATCCTTTCACAAATCTTCGGTAGTAACCGGCTAAGCCCAAAAAGCTTCTAACCTCGATTACATTTTTAGGCGATTTTCATTCAACAATAGCAGAGATTTTACTTGGATCAACTCGGATGCCTTCACCTGAAACAATATGACCCAAAAATCCAACTTTTTGGTGCCAAAATTCACTCTTGCTAAACTTAGCATACAGTTGTTTTTCCCGTAAGGTCTGCAACACGGTTCTCAGATGTTTTGCATGCTCTGCCTCATCTTTAGAATAAATCAAGATGTCGTCAATGAATACAACGACAAACTTATCCAAGTATGGTCGAAAGATCCTATTCATTAGGTCCATGAATACGGCCGGTGCATTCGCCAATCCAAATGGCATAACAAGAAATTCATAGTGGCCATATCTTGTTCTAAAAGCTGTCTTTGGCACATCCGATTCCTTAACACGTAACTGATAGTAGCCAGACCTCAAGTCTATCTTAGAGAATACAATGGCTCCTCTTAACTTGTCGAATAGATCATCGATCCTTAGCAAAGGATACTTATTCTTGATAGTTACCTTGTTCAGTTGTTGGTAATCTATACATAGTCTCATTGAACCATTTTTCTTCCTTACAAACAATACGGGGGCTTCTTAAGGTGAAAAGCCCTGCCTAGCAAAACCTTTATCAATCAGCTCTTGCAACTGTGCTTTTAATTCTTTCAGCTCGGTTGGCGCCATTCTGTACGGAGCAATATAGATGGGAGCTGTTCTTGGTACCAATTCGATACCAAACTCTATCTCTCTCAAGAGGTAATCTGGGTAATTCTTCCGGGAATACGTCTAGATATTCACATATTATCGGCACAGACTCAATCTTCAACTCTATTTCCTTAGTGTTCAATACGAATGCAAGGCAGGCTTCATACCCTTTTCTCATATACCTATGAGCAACCATTGCCGTGATCACAGCTGGCGACGTACCTAAATCTCTTGAATCAACCAGTAAAATCTTGCCATCTGGGCATTTCAATTTAATATACTTGCTACCATAATTTACAATTATATCATGTAGGGCTAACCAATCCATACCAAGTATTACATCAAACTCGTCAAAAGGTAACGACATAAGGTTAGCCAAAAAACATTGACCCTGAATCGTCAAAGGACAATTCTTATAGACTTTATCAACCAAAACTGATTTGCCTAGTGGGTTCGACACTCTAACAACAAATTCCATAGGTTCAACGGGTATGTTCATACTAGACACCAATCTCATACAAATGTATGAATGTGTCGATCCTGGGTCAATTAAGGCAATAACACATGTATTGAAAAGAGAAAAAATACTAGTAATAGCGTCAAGAACAGAGGCTTCCTCTCAAGCGCGTATTGCATACGTTCTTGCAAGGGCTCGAGCCTCTGATTTTGCAGTGTCTTTGGCTGCAACGCGACTACCACTAACACTTCCAAGGTATCTCGGAGGTCTACCTCGTGCCATGGGAGTACTCGACTTCGAGGTTACTTCCACTTCTTTTTCAATTTGCTTTGGGCAGCCCTTGAGAAAGTGGTCAAGAGAACCATATCTAAAACATGCACCGCTCTTTATTCGGCACTCTCCGAAGTGAAATTTGTTGCAACTCTTACACTTTGACTTTTGGTCATCTACACTCCCCACACTAGTCACCATCGGGGAGGAAGACTTTTGATTTTATCGTTTAGAGCTTCTCGCCTTACCCAAATATCCTACCGATGAAGTGGTGCATTCATGTTGGCTCCTTGATTTCTTTATGGAAAATGAGAGCATCTTACCGCTGGATCTCTTGCTCTCAACTCGAGCTTCTCTCTTTGCTTGCTTTCTTTCATTATTGAGTTCCTCGGCCTTCTTGGCTCGATTAGCTAATGCGACGAACTCCCGTATTTCAAGGATCCCAATCAACAACTTGATTTCCTCATTCAAACCTTCCTCGAAATGTTTACACATTTCTGACTCAGTTTGAACCCACTCAGTTGCATACTGACTTAACCTTACAAACTCCCTTTCATATTCTGCCACAGTCTTATTCCCTTGTTTGAGTTCCAGGAACTCCTTTCGCTTCGAGTCTAAGAACCTTTGACTAATATACTTCTTCCTAAACTCTGCTTGGAAAAATTACCAAGTGATATTTTCCTTTGGTACCTCTGAAGATACGGTCTTCCACCAGTGGTACGCAGTGTCCTTCAAGAGAGACACAACACACTTTAAGTACTCCTTAGGTGTGTACGACAACTTATCTAAAACCCGTGTAGTATTCTCGAGCTAGAACTCAGCTCTCTCATCATCATCCTCAATTTTAGCTCTAAATTCTTTGGCCCCATACTTTCTAAGCTTATCTACGGGGGCCGTACTAGTTCTTACCAGTGCCAAACCTTGTGGCAAATCCTCATCAGGTTGGTGAGGGGGCGAGGGGGTCGTGGTATGTTGGGGCGATTCTTCAGATAATCCCCAAACCATTCATCCAACATGTTAAAGAAGGCGGCTCGGGCCTCTTCCCGGCCTTCAGACATAACCGTTCTACTACTACTAGATACAGCTCGTTGTACGGAAGCTGGAGCATAGCACTCGGCTCCCTCGGACTCATCTTGTGCATGATTGGAAGACATTTACTATATTTAGAAACAATTTAAATAGCTAGGAGATATCACACTATCAAAGTTCATATAATGGCATGCATAGCGAACATCAATACCCTCTACGGTAGTCCTAGAACTGACTAAACCGTAGCTCTAATACCACTAAATGTAACACCTCTCACCCGTATTCGACACCGGGATAGGGTTCGAGGCGTTACCAGTATTTCACCTTTACAAACTTGCTAAATCGGGTCACCAAATTTCACCCAAAATTAAATCTTTTTCAAACATGTACCTCTCGTTCCTTATATAGGCCTTCGGGGCCTAAAACACACCTAGGGGCAGTACGAGACAAAATAAAAAAATTCGATAAACTTTGGGTACTTTACAAAATTTTCCCTTACTTTGAAGTGTAACACGCCCATGTGGTGGGGCTGTGTGGTCACACAAGCCCGTGTGGCTTGAGACACGCCCGTGCCCTCAGCCCGTGTGCAATACTGACTTCAACCTCATCATACAATTAGGGGCACACGGCCAAGACACATGCCTGTGTGCCTGGCCCGTGCACAACACTGACTTAAAAATTTAGGTGCAAGGGACACACGACCATACCACACACCCATGGGGGTGAGCCGTGTGTCACACACGGCCTAGACACATGCCCGTGTGCCTATCCGTGTAGACCTCATTAGGCTATTTTCAAAGCCTTTGATCACCCTCTATCAACCAAACATACTTATGGGTTACTTTTACACCTGATAAAGCCAATTCATACACTTGTATAATACCATGATAAACCTTATTGCATGACAACCTCATATCATCGGTTTCATACATGCTAAGTTAATTCCCATCTTGTATTTAATGGGATTCCATGTCTCATTGACATATTCAATATTGGCTTATTTTTATAACGCATTGCCAATTACAACCAAGCCATCACATATGAACTTAAACATGCATAGATTTGTAGGTCATAGCCTACTTCAAAATAAGCCAATTTCCATGGCCATATACAAAAAGATAAGTATAACTTTACATGCCTTCATTTTGGCAAATCAAATGACACATATAACAAAATACTCAAAAGTTCTATACATGCCATTGAACAAAATATAAGTGTCTATATACCAAAGCTGAAATAGTTGATAGTGTGTAGACTCTCTAACAGTCTTTCAATCTTTACGAGTCCTCGAGCTCTGTAAACGGGGAAAAAGAGAGGAGTAAGCATTTACATGCTTAGTAAGCTCAAATAACTGAAAAGTAAACTTACCGATTATTTAGCATACATCCTTATTAGATAATGAAACCAACAAATATGAAAATGGTTTCCCTATCACATGCACTCAATCAATGAGTTAGTCACATGACAAAACACCATGTAATTTATTTTAGATGAGCTCATCATTCAACATGTCATTTATGCATATACCTCGTGTCAGTCCCGTTGAGTTTCTAGAAAATCTTGATGAATTATCCAATCACCGTCAATTCATACGAATGATCATGTCAAGTATGCACTCTTGCAAACCTCACATCTTACGGCGGGATTACCAGTCCAGGCTAAATCCCCCGTAATATAAACTCATAAGGTGATGTCGGGATTACCAGTCCAGGCTAAATCCCTTGTAACGAAAAACACCCTTAGTGAGATCGAATATGAATTACCATTCCAGGCTAAATTTAGACCCTAATCAGATTACCCATCCGAGCTAAATCCACAATGCATATATATTCTTCAAGAGGCTCGATCACTCAAGGAACACCCGTCTGGGCTAGATCCTTTTTATACTTGAGATCGTCGAATTACCTGTCTGGGCTAAATCCTTTCTACAACACATGCAGGATCTCAATTCACATGTCAATCATGGTTTATCCATCGAATTCCCTTTTTAACCTCAACCGAGACATTTTCCAACAATTCATTAACAAAGATGCATTTCATATGATTTCATGCCATTAATAAATGAAATCACCATGCATTCATAAATCATACAATTAGCCACATTTTGATTTTACTTTAAGCTATCCGAACTTACCTAGTACTCGTTTCGGTGTTGTGTTTCGGTTATTCTAGTATCTTTCGTTTTCCTCGATTGACCTCCAAAATTTATTCCTCGGGGTCTATAACAATAAAAATAAATTATTAATAATTTACATTGTACCTTTTTGAGCCTAAATTTCACCTCTAGTCCAAATGACCATTTTTCCCCTAACCTTTCACATTTTTACAATTTAGTCCCTAGGCTCGTATAACGAAACACATGCAATTTCTATCTTACCCAAGCCTAGTTAAACACTTTTCCCTCTTATGGAAGCCCACATTTCCCATTATTTTCATATTTCTACAACATATTTAACAACTTTTGCAAAAAGGTCCCTTGAGGGGTTTTTCATGAAAATCACCTAGGAAAAGATGTTTAACACACCTCCAACTTTTATATTCCTCCATAAACCACAAAAATACAAGTAACTCATGCATGGGTAGATTTTTAAACATGAACCCTAGCATGAAATATGGTTAGAAATGGAAAGAGTAAGCTACCGGGATTTCAAAAATGTAAAGAACATTAAAAACGGGGCTTGGGTGCACTTACTATTGAGCTTGAAAATGTTGAAAACCCTAGTGATGGAGTATCTTGAAGTTTCGGTAGCATGGATATGAAAATGAGCTGATTTTGGTTCATTTTCCCCATTTTATTTCATTAAAATGCTAAATGACCAAAATGCCCTTAAGCCCCATTTTTGTCCAAAAACTTAGTAATTGGAAAAATTTCTCTCTAAGACCTTCTAATTTATAATCTAAAGCAATCTCATACAAATTGCTTCTTGAATCCAAGTTTTACAATTTATTCAATTTAGTCCCTAATTTCCAATTGGACACCTTACTCAAAGAATTTCTTCATGAAATCGTAAAACATGCATATTTTCATATTTTAGACCTCATGATAATCATAAAATAAATATTTTGATATTGGATTTGTGGTCTCGAAACCACTATTCTAACTAGGCCCTATTTCGGGATGTTACATTTATAGTGCTAACAGTCACATACTAATGATGTACTTTGTCTCATTACTCTCAAGACTTGATGTTATACCAAGAGTTGAATCGAGTTTCCATCATGGGTGACTCTAATTAATGGGTTTGAGTCCCATCCCTTTTGAGGTCTTTTTTACTGCATCTCTAGTAAAACTTTTTGTTAAGGGATCTGCCAAATTTTCACTTGACCTCACATAATTAATAGTGATCAATCCATCAGAGATTAATTATCAGACATAGCTATGTCTTAGTCCAATGTGTCTAGACTTTCCATTATATACTTGGTTATATGCCTTTGCTAGAATAGCCTCCTTATAGCAACGGATAGAAATAGGTGAAATTGGCTTAGGCCATAAAGGTACATCATAAAACAAATTTCTTAACCATTCTACTTATTTTGATGCAGTAGCTAGTGTAATAAATTCTACTGCCATAGTGGAATCAGTATCACATGTTTGTTTTTTGGAACCCCAAGAAATGGCTCCTCCACCAAGAATGAAGATCCATCCACTAGTAGATGCATGATTTTCCAAACTTGTAATCCAACTAGCATTCGAATACCCTTCTAAAACTAGAGGATATCCATTATAACACAATCTATAGTTAATAGTTTTCTTTAAGTACCTAAGTACTCTATTCAAAGCTTGCCAATCCAAACTACTTAGATTACTTGTGTACCTACTTAATTTCCCAACAACATATGCAATATCTAGTCTTGTATAAGTCATTATGTACATAAGACAACCAACTTTTCAATTGGTCAATTTTCCTACCAGCATTAGATACTAATTTTATTTGAGGATCCATGGGTGTAGATGCTAGTATACAGTTGAAAAGATCAGACTTTTTAAGCACCTTTTCAATGTAATGTGATTGTGATAAAGCTATAGTGCTTTCATCTCGGGTTATTTTAATCCCAAGAATAACATCTGCTGCACCTATATCCTTTATAGCAAATTTGTTTGACAAGAATTTCTTTGTGTTTTCTATTTGTTCCAAATCCGTGCAAAAAATGAGCATGTCATCTACATATAAGAAAATTATGACACTTTTTCCTTTTTCAAATTTTCTATATATGCACTTATTAGATTCATTTATTTTATAGCCATTAGCTATTTTATAGCCATTAGCTAAAACAACCTTGTCAAACTTTTGGTTCTATTGCTTTGGTGCTTGTTTAAGTCCATATAGAGATTTAACAAGCTTACATACCTTATGCTCCTATCTTGGAACAAAAAATCCTTCCGGTTGTTCCATATACACTTCCTCTTCCAATTCACCATTTAAAAATGCAGTTTTAACATCCATTTGGTAAACAACCAAATTATATATTAAGGTAAGTGATATTAAGAGTCTAATTATAGCCATTGTTGCTACTGGAGCATGGGTATCAAAGTAATCAATACCTTATTTTTTGTGTAAAACCTTTGGCTACCAACCTTGTTTTAAAATTATCAATGGTTTCATTAACCTTTATTTTCTTTTCAAAGATCTGGATTGAATCAGATGATTTGAATGGTTTTCTAGCAGTGATTTCTTCGATGTTAGCTTGAAAATATGTGAATAAGGGTTGTGAAGCTTATTTAGCTTATGTGCTTGATATGAAAGTGGCTGAAAGGAAGATTGAATTAGTACCAGTTGTGTACGAATATCCGAATGTGTTTCCTGAAGAGTTATCGGGTTTGCTGCTCATCCGAGAGGTAGAGATTGGTATTGAGTTAGTGCCAGGAACAACTCTAATATCAATAGCTCCGTACAGAATGTCTCCAACAGAATTAAGAGAATTGAAATCTCAGTTGCAACGGTTGACAGATAAAGGATTTGCACAACCGAGCTACTCGCCTTGGGGTGCACCAGTTTTGTTTGTAAAAAAGAAAGACGGAACTATGAGAATGTGAATCAATTGTCGACAGCTTAATAAAGTGGTGATCAGGAACAAATATCCACTACCGCGAATTGATGATTTGTTTGATCAATTAAAAGGGGCTACAGTGTTTTCAAAGATAGATCTGAGATTAGGTTACTATCAATTGCGAGTTAAAGACTCTGATGTGCCGAAAATTGCTTTTTGAATGAGGTACGGACATTATAAGTTTTTAGTTATACCTTTCAGACTAACGAATGCTGTAACGCTCGGGTTTATGCAAGTGTACACAGTCGTTATCAAGTAATAAGTAAGTATCGAGTTATCGTCTCCACAGGGATTGCATTTGTGCTAAGTCAATTAATTTGTAAAATTATATTAACAATTTGATAAAACAATATAATTGAGAAGTGATGATTAAAATATATTAAACTAAATGTAATGATCCCTGATGTGATTTAACCTAACATGCAACTATATGAATGAAATAGATTTTAGTAGAATTAACACAATAAGCAACAATTATAACATAAATAAGCTAGGACAATTACTCTAATTAAACTCAAATTATTATCAACATGCTTATCAATATTCAAAAAAACATTCCGTGGCAACTCGATCTTTCATGAGTTTAGAAACCACATTAGGTCATTTCGGAATCCTTTACTTAGTAAATATGCATTTTACTGATCCTTATTTACTAAGGGTTTCTTAGTATTCGTGCGAGGTAAAAGGGACATGTTAGGTTTGAAACAGTTTAATCATACAAATCTAAAAACTATGCAGATAAAAGAGCCTGGTTAGGGTTGTTATGTAACCTACAATTTAATCAGGTTAGGATCTAAATTGAGCATGCACATTTCAATTATGTGTCCATTAGCCGTCTTCTGGTTAAGATTGCTCAACTAATTTAGGTGCATTTCAATCACGTATGAACGAAATACGAACTTGATTTTAAATGATAACATGATCGATTGAGGCACAAACATTATAAGCATGAATCAAATAAATATTATTCAATAAAAATAATCATCCTAGCTTAAATAAAATTAAGCTATCATTGTTGTAAACAAGAACAGTAAACACATAGCAAACATTCTTGAATTAAGTTAAAGAAAAGAAAGATTAAACCCAAATCAAAGTGGCTGTCACTCAAGACTCTGACTAATGAGGGCTCCTTCGTTCCTTTGCTTCGCTCCTTTGTTGATGGCTCTTCGAGGGGGCCGACCAAGGGCTCTTTAAGAGGCTAATCTGCTAAAAATCTTTATGCAAAGATGATGATAGGCGTGAGGGCTAAGAGAGTTGAGAGAGGAGAGAATGATGAATGAGTGATGGATGATTGAGGGATGAGGGATGATTAGAAAAGTGAGAAATGGGGTCTTATTTATAGGTGAGGCAAGGGAGCTAGTTTGCTAAAAATAGGAGTGTCCATCTTTTGTAAATTCATCCAAGGGTGGCCGACCATGATTTTTGGAAATGTGGCTGATTTTTGCTTGATTTAAGTGCCACAACATCATCAGGATCAGGACTCGGTCAATTGCAAATCTCCGGGTAAATCTCTAATTTCTTCAACTCTTCAAGGACTTTGTGTAATTAAACAAAAATTTTATTTATGAACATCCATATGCAGCCAAATTTTGGGTGGATTTGGTCCTCTATTTGGATGGTTTTGTAATCAACATAAAGCTCTCAAACCTGTCCAGCAATAGTAGATAATTTAGAGGATCAAAGAATATAATTTAACCACTTTAATTAATCAATTTACTTAATTAATTAAAATCCAATTTATTAATGAACCATATTAAAATAAATTATTAAATATAAATTTATATTTTATTATTTAATTTAATCATGCATGACCCACTTTATAGCTTGAAAATATAATATGCTCAAATTAATATAAAAGAAGCCATTTTTTTGCATGAAAACTAAATAATAAAGCATAAAATCACATTTTAATAATTTCTATGTCCCAATTTTATATTTTCATATATTTCATTAATTTATTAAGCAATTACTTGGTTTTAACAACAAATTTAAGTAAAAAGGTGACGAATTATATAGGAAAAATCCTATATATTTTTCAGTTTAGAAATGCACTTGTTGTTTTTATGGATTTAATGAATCAAATTTTTAGACCGTATTTAGATAGATTTGTTGTTGTGTTTATAGATGACATTTTGATTTATTCCCATGATGAATCCGAACATGCTGAACATTTGAGATTAATGCTACAAATTTTGTGAGATAAATAGCTTTTTGCAAAGTTGAGTAAATGTGAATTCTGATTGCGTAAAGTTGGTTTTCTGGGGCATATTGTGTCAGCATCGAGTATTCGAGTAGATCCGAGTAAGATTTCAGCAATATTAAATTGGAACCTCCGAGAAATGTATCCAAAGTCTGAAGTTTTCTGGGACTTGCCGGTTATTACATACAATTCGTAAAAAGTTTCTCAATGATTGCAACTTAGTTGACAGGATTACTTCAGAAAGATGTTAAGTTTGAGTGGTCAGATAAATGCCAGAAAAGTTTTGATCAACTGATTTATTAACTGAAGCTCTAGTATTAGTTCAGCCAGAATTGGGTAAAGAATTCATAATTTTTAGGGATGCATCGTTGAATGGTTTGGACTGTGTTTTGATGCAGGAAGGTAAAGTCATAGCTTATGCCTCAAGACAATTAAAGCCGCATGAAAAGAATTACCAGACGCACGATTTAGAATTAGTAACTATCGTGTTTGCGTTGAAGATTTGGCGTCACTATCTGTTCAGTGAGAAACGTCATTGTTTATTCTAATCACAAGAGCTTAAAATACTTAATGACTCAGGAAGATCTGAATTTGTGACAACGAAAATGGTTGGAATTGTTGGAAGATTATGAGTTAGTGATTGACTACCATCCGGGAAAGGCTAATGTTGTGGCTGATGCTTTAAGTCAAAAATCTTTGTTTGCACTTCGTACGATGAATACTCAGATGACAGCTCAATTGTAGCTGAGTTGAAAGTGAGGCCGTTGTTTTTACAAAAGATTTGTGAAGCTCAAAAAGTTGATAATGAATTGTTAGCTAAAAGAGCTCAATGTGATTTGAATTCTGATTCAGAGTTTCGAGTTGATGATGATGACTGTTTAAGATTCAGAGGCCAAATTTGTGTTCCGAAAAATTCAAAGTTGATTTAGATGATTTTAAATGAAGCTCATAGTAGTTGGTTATCTTTTCATTTGGGAAGTACAAAAATGTATAATGATATGAAACAACTTTATTGGTGGGCTGGTATGAAGCGTGATATTTCTGCATTTGTTTCGAAGTGTTTAATCTATCACTAAGTTAAAGTTGAGCATCAGGTACCGTCTGGGTTATTACAGCTGATTATGATTCTCGAGTGGAAATGGGACAAAATCACGATGGATTTTGAATCAGGTTTGCCCTTATCTCCGAGTAAGAAAAATGCGATATGGGTGGTAGTTGATAGACTGACAAAATTAGCTCATTTCATTCCTATGCGTACAGATTTTTCACTCGATAAGTTAGCTGAGTTGTACATTTACAAGGTTATGACATTGCATGGAATACCTATTTCTATTGTTTCGGATAGAGATCCGAGGTTCACATCGAGTTTCTGGAAGAAATTACAAGATGTACTGGGTACAAAACTACACTTTAGTACTGCCTTTCATCCACCAACGGATGGTCAATCCAAGGGGATTATTCAGATACTTGAGGATATGTTGAGATGTTGTATTCTTGAGTTTGAAGGTACGTGGGAAGAATACCTACCATTGATTGAATTTGCATATAATAACGGCTTTTAATCGAGTATTAAAATGGCACCTTACGAAGCTTTGCATGGTCGCAAGTGCCGAACATTTTTGTATTGGACTGAGCTTAGTGATAATAAGATACACGGGGTCGATTTGATCAAAGAGACTGAACAGAAAGTAAAAGTGATTCGTGAAAACCTGAAAGGAGCGTCAGATTGTCAGAAATCGTACGCAGACTTAAAACGAAAAGATATTGAGTTTCAGATCAGGGATAAAGTGTTTTCTAAAGTATTTCCATGGAAGAAAATACTTTGATTCGGTCATAATGGCAAATTAAGTCTGAGAGTTATTGGGTCGTATGAGATTATTGAGCGTATTGGGCCAGTTGCTTACAAATTGTTGTTGCCACATGAGTTAGAAAAGATTCATAACGCATTTCAAGTATCAATGCTTCGACGATACCGATCTGATCCCTCGTATGTGATTTCTCAGTCTGAGATTAAAATTAAGCTTGATATGAAATACGAAGAAGAATCGATCCAGATTTTAGATCGCTAGGTTAAAGAATTGAGAAATAAGAAAATTTCTTTAGTGAAAGTCTTATGGCATTGACATGGGGTTGAAGAAGCTACGTGGGAGCTCGAGGATGCTATAAGAAAGCAATATCCAAACCTATTCACCGGTAAGATTTTCGAGGACAAAAATCCCTAAGGGGGAGAATTGTAACAGCCTGATTTTAGCTAAATTGGAACAGTGGTTTCAGAACCACAAATCTGAAGTCGTAAAATTATTTTAATATTATTTTATGTGTTTACAGCATGTGAATATGTATGTTTGAAAGTTTTGAGTGCTAATTTTATCGTTTGGATGTTTAATTTGAGAAAAGGACCTAATCTAGTAAAATGCAAAAGTTGCTTTCTATAAGTTAAAAGTGCTTAATTGCTATAGCTTATTAAATGAGAGGTCCTTATGTTGCAATTAGACCATTGGTAGTGGGAATGGACACTAATGGGCATTCATTAAGTGGTTTTTAAATGGTTTAATGAAGGACATTAGCATCGATTTGAGATTTAGGTGTAAGACCATATCTAGGACATTTGCATCGTATATAATTTTGTATAAGACCCTGTCTGGGACAGTGGCATCAATATTTGATAACATGTAAGACCATATTTGGGATATGGCAATGTTGCAGTTTTACGAGTTATCCGAGTATCCTTATCGATTCCAAACGGTTCAACGGGCATTATCGAGAAAGGAATTAATATGTAAATGAGTATTCGATTCAGGTACGTTTAAAATGTACATGTTATTCAAGAATGAAAAGTGAGTATGTTATAAATGATGACATGTGAATTATAAGAGAATGAAATGTGATTATATGCAAGTGAACTATGAACAAGTGAACTAGATGTGATTTATGAAGTGAAATTGTGATTTGTATGATCTTTCTATGGATGAATTGGTTTAAGTTTATCTCATGTGTTATGATTATTTGTATATGACTTACTAACCTCTTAAAGCTTACTTTATGTGTTCTTTTCATGTTTTTTTATAGACCATTGAAGCTAGCTCGGACTCTGGGATCGTCGGGAAACATCATCGCACTATTGATCATCTCGTTGGTATTTTTAGAAGCTTTGAATATATGGTATATGGCATGTATAGTTTGGTGTCATTTTGGTATATTTTTGAGTTGTGATTTTAGCCATGTGATTTGGCTTGTAAATGTTAGTATATGGCCATTTAAGTTGGCTTGAATTATATGCTTAATAAATGATAAATGAGATGTATAATATGTTCTAAGTGTTGGATTGTTTGGAATTGTTGTTCTTTTAATTGGTTATTAATTGTGGTAATAATGTTAGGAAATTGGCATATTGTGGCTTGATTTTGAGATGATCATATGGTATATTAAGTGGCTTGAAATGGATGATAGGTTGATGAATTAATGTATTTGGAAATGAGATAAAGTGTGATGATTATGGTACATTGTTTTGGTATGTTTTGAATATAGAGTTGAGAGGTTGAATGGTTATGAATAGATGGCATGATGTGAATATGATTTGGCATGTTTTTGGTTGCTTAAAGATGTACTAAAATGGTATTTGTTGGGCTGTTTTGTGTACTTGAGAGTTGTAACGACCCGAATTTTACGGTTATCGAAAAATGTATTTTCGGGTCTCAGTTTCTGAAAAATGGATTCGTAAATATTTATTAAAAATATTTAAGAAGTTAAGTGGGTAGTTAATTAGAGTTTAATGAAGTGAATTAGCTTAAATTAAGGATAATTAGATAAAAGGATTAAATTGAATAAAGTGTGAAAGTTTAATTATAGAATAAAGAAAATTAAAGGGACTAAATAGGTAAATAAGCTAAAGTGAATGCCAAGTGTGTGATAAAAATAAAATACATGTGTAATAAATATTATACATACATTTGTAATACATGTATGCATTTACTTATTATTTAAGTAAATATTATTATTTTATATTGATTAAATAAATAAATAAATAAATAAAAGACAAGTGTATGGTGATGGTGATGACATGTGTTAAAATTAAATTCATAAATTAAATTATTATTTACTTATTATTTAAGTAAGTATAATAAATTAATATAATATTATATTATATATATAAAGCAAATAAAAGAAAGAAAAAGAGAATGGAAAGAAACAGAATTCGAAATGAAATGGGGAGAAAGAAAGAAGAAAGAAAAGAAAAAGGAAAAACTAAGGTTTGAAGGTTTGGAAATTTAATTGGTAAGTCAATCAAGCTTTTTTTTACTTAATTTTGATGTTTTAAAAGCTTTAGAACAAAGTTTTGTTCAAACTAAATTGAAGTTTTGAAAGTTATTAGATTTCTAGATATTGTCCATGTTGAATAAAATGATGAATTAATGGTTAAATTGATAGAATTTCAAGTTAGAAGTGAAGTAAGGATTGAATTGTAAAAGAAGCGATTAGTTTTACATAGCAGGGACTAAATTGCAAGAATTTTAAAATTAGGGTTTTATGATGAAATTTAGATAGTTATGTCTAAGTTTGGTTGAAAATTTAGTAGAAACAAAGTATGAATTGAGATAGAAAAAGTAAGTGAATTTAGTTAAGATTAAAATTGAAATTAAAGTAAAAATTGAATAGAAATTGAGTAACAAATTTAAATATTAAATGTAAATTAGTATTGTATTAATGATTATGAAAATTATCTTAATTTTTCTTAGCTAACATCGCACCCAAGGCATCTGCAAAAAAAGGAAAAGAAAAGGTGGACGAAAAATAATTCGAGAAATTACGATTTGTATTTCTATAATTTGTATTTAATTATTAATTGTTATATTTTAATTTAAATGTTTATGGTAATAAAATTAAGATAATTGTAGTATATTTAATATTGAATTGAGTATTTGTGAAATTATAATTTATATGATATTTGAATATTGGTATTGAATTTAAATTGAATTGGTAATTAATCTGAATTTTAATTATTAACTGTTATATTCTGGTTTATATATTATTGTAAGTAATTAAGATAAATATTAGTAATTATTATTGAATTGAATTTATATGGATATATGTGGTTGATATGAAAATTGAATATTGGATGTTGTTATATTTGAAAAATATATTGATTGGGAATGTGATGAAATTAATATGAATATGTGATTATTGTGAAATTTGAATATTTGTTATTGAAAAGTAAAGTGAATTGTATTGATTTGAGAATATATGTGATTAATTGAAATGTGTATTGGTTGAAAAAAAAATTGAAAGTGAAATTGAAAACCTTCTTAATAGTATTCGGGCTAAGTTGAATATAGTTGGCATGCTATAGGATTGGAAGTGTTCAGGGATACTTCGACCTTGAGTCGATGAGGCACTATAAGTGTTGTACTATTACTTCGACTTTAAGTCGATGAGGCACCTTGTGTGTCGTACTGTTACTGTTACTTTGGATTATTTCGATGAGGTACTATGTACCGCATCATTATCACATCTTGATGAGGCACTATGCCGCATCGCATCGTGTGTGATGGTTAGATTCGTGTATCCGCTTCTCGAGTCATGTTAATAGGGGGTAAATAAAAGTACTGAATGACTGACTGTTACTAAATAATTGATCGTTACTGAATAACTGATTGCTACTGAGCAAATGATTGTTACTGAATAACTAATTGCTATTGAATAATTGAATGTTACTAAATGAAACTGATAAATTGAGTGACACTGAAAAATATTTTGACTAATATTGAGCTTGGATTATACGGGTTACTGAATGAAATGTAATAGTTGAATATTATTTACTGAAATTGAATAGTGAACAAAAGTGTAAGTGGGACATATGAATGAAAAATATTATTCTTTTAAATGATTTGTGAATTTATTTTGAAAAGCTAATCGGGTTAATAGATGATAAAGATTGAATGAGTTATAAAGAATTTATCCATGAAATGAATAATTAAATATTTATGATCAATATATGATTTTAAGTGTATGTTATGTTATTAAGTGTTCAGATTATGGAAAACCACTGAGTTCATACACAACGTACGGTTTGTTTCCGTGCACAGGATAAGTTAAAGTCAGAATGTTGAATCAGCATCCCAGGCCAGTCCCAAACTATAAGTGGAGATTTATGTTAATTATTGGTAATGGCATGTACCTAGGATGTCAAAGTGGTCATTTTGGAAAATTATTGTAAATGTTGTTATAAATGATAATGGCTGAGCACATAGCTTAATTAAGTTTGGTATAGAGATGCAAATTTGGGAATAATTATAAATAGGTTTGATTAGTAAATTATCGATAGGTTTTGTTGATAAAAATTGTGGTATAAATGAAGGTACATTAGCTAGATACTTAAGATGGTCGATTTAATATGTTTTAGATGTGTTTGATCGTAATTTGAGTAAGTTAAAAGATTAGAAATTATGTTGTTTGTGGTTTATGATTTGCAAGGTGGGTAAACTTGAATTGTAGGACTCATTTTGAGTCCATACGGCCTGGCACACGGGCGTGTGTCTTGGCCGTGTGAAACTAATTTGTTCATAAGTAATAAGTTAGAGAGTTATATGGGTAAAGGACACGGGCGTGTCTCCTAGACCACACGGACGTGAGGGTACTGTTCGATAGGAGAATTTTGAAATTTTGAGAAAAATTTGTAGTGATTTTAAATTAGTCCCGAATTGATTTTACTGTTCTTATTGGACTTCGAGGGCCCATTAAAGGGACGATACATCAAATTTAGGATAAGTGTGAACCATTATATTAAATAATGTTCGTAATTGAACTGTATTGACTGGTAATGCCCCGTACTCCTGTTCTGGGGATGGATAAGGGTTAGGGGGTGTTACAAGAGTAGGGTGACAAATTGGCTTTTCAAATGGCCTATTTTTGTCCACACAAGCAAAGACACGGGCATGTGTCTCAGCCGTGTGCGACACTCGGTCAAGTTACATGGTCGTGTGTATCCTGGGGTACCCTTCGAATTAAAGTCAGTATACCCTACAGTTTTGACATGACCTAGACAAACGGGCATGTCTATTGGCCGTGTATGGCACACGGGCTGGCACATGAGCGTGTGGTCGGCCGTATGACCCAAGTCAGTAAACCCCTTTAGATTTCACACAGTCTGGCACACGGACGTGTCCTCGGCCGTGTGGTGCAAGTCAATATATATGCCTTGTTTTCACACGGTCTATGACACGGGCGTGTCTGGTAGCCGTGTGAGGCACACGGCCTGTTCACACGGGCAAGTGACCCTTATATCTTTGAAAATTTTCTATGTATCCTAAAGTTTTTGAATATTATCGGTTTAGTCCTGAACCCCTTCTAAACATGTTTTAAGGTCTCGTAGGACCTTACAAAGGACAATGTGATTGATATGGATGGATTTTGGTTATGAATGTATTTGAATTGTGTGTGATTTTCGGTAATGCCTCGTAACCTTATTCCTACGTCGAATATGGGTTAGGGGTGTTACATTTATTATATTAATAAAATCATTAAAATTAAAACGTAAAAATATTAGCAATTAACTTTTGTTAAAAGAACCTTAAAACCTGAATTAAACGTAAATATTTAATTTCGTTATCTTTGAGTAGCAAAATATATAAATTTTTCAAATATAGCCACAACATTAGATAAAAAAAAGCACTAATTTATTTTTAAAAGTATCAAACTGTAACCTCCCATACCCAACTCGATCGTCGCGTCCGAGCTATGGAATGTCACGACCATTACCAATGATACTAATGTCACATAAACATTATACAACCATTCACACATGCACTTAAGTGTAAATCACATTCATATTAAGCTACATAATCATTTATGGGTCTCACATGAGCTCACAAAAACTCTTTTGTTAACCCAAGGGTGAATTAAGGCCAAATTGTAAAGTTTTCAAAGTCTTAGGTAGATATCACGACTACATGATTTCCACGTCGTGACATCGCCAACTTAGTGAATCACACCGCGACTTTGGTATATTGATGTCATGATGTCATTCACTTTTGGCCTATGTTGCGACGTTGGGGACTCATGGTTGCGACGTTGCCCTTATTTTTGGGAAAATGCACATTTGGTACCTATTCAGTTGTTTCCAACCAAAGCATATTATCACATTCATTCATTTGTCAATTCTTCCTATACCAAATCATGATAAAATATGCTATAGCAAGTTTATAACATTTGAATTTAACCATTTAACGTGATAATCAATAATGATCAACATTTACGTTCAATCAATCCATTTGTTCACCTAAACATTTCAACTATATCATTCAAGTTCATCAGATGCTTACTTATACATTATTGTACACCAAAAAACTATATGACTTTAGTATGAGCTAAAACAAAACATACACCAATTATGCTTTAAGCATAACATTCAATTATACTAATTCCAACCATGCATCAACTTAGCTTGCAACATTTAACATGCCAAACCATACAAATTAATATCATTACGCAAGATCAAACCATGCATTAATTAGATCACATACCAACATAATTCACAAGTTCAACCATTATCACATTAACCCACATAACCATTAACTCCAAATTGGCCATTTTCACTAAAAAGTCCCTTATGTACATGCCAAAATATCTAGATTCGAAATAAACATGGTTTTACCATCTTCTCACGATACGCTTCCCACTAATCTGGATTGACAAGTTCCGTAAGGTGACGATCTACAATGGAAGGAAACAACAAGAGTAAGCATACCAATGCTTAGCAAGTTCAAATGGAATTACTATACTTACTTTGATTACTTAAAATATGATAACTAACAATCAACTTGGCATACATATTGGCTACCCCTAGAACATAATGCCTTAATGAGTCACACGACAACTAGGGGTGAGCGTTCGATAGAATCGAATGAAAAAATTTCGAGTTAATCGAGTTGATGAATCCTATTTTATCATCCTAACTCGATTTGAAATTTTCTCGAATCAAGTTGAGTGAGATGGAATTCGAATCGAATCGAATTGAATATCTTTGTTCAAGTTAAATTAAAAAATGATTTTAGGTCCTTATAATCACTATCACCCACTGTAATCAAATTTGTTATTAACTTTCATCCCCTCATAATTTATTTATTAATCTTTTATATACGAGTTAGCTTTTTTGCTTACTTAGTTACTTCAATTATCTTCTAATTCTTGTCACTATGTATTTTGAAATTTAAAATATATATTAAATGTAAAAAAATTAATTTTTTTAATAAAAGTTATCTTAAAGATAAAATGTGAAATTGATACCAACATAAAATTTTAACACAAATATTTTATAGCATCATCAATAAATTAATTTTAATAAAAATTATAAAGATTCAATATGATTAAACAATTCAATAATATAAATAGTAAAAAATGTGAAATTTAATTTAATAATATAAATAGTAAATATAAATAAAATTATTACTATTTAAGGTTTAGGGATTTTTTGAATGATTTTAATTTTTAATTTGTGGGTAAAAGGTGAAAAGTAAAAGCTTAGGGGGAAAATAAAAGTTTTGAGGGTTGAGGGAGTAAAATTTTGGGGGAAAAGTAAATGGAGGAGTAAAATTTTGGGGGAGGGGGATGAGTTTGGGGTAGAAAGGGGTGGGATGGGAGAGGAGTAAAAGTTTTGGGAGGAAAGCGGGAAAGAGTAAAAGTTTTGGGGGAAAGTAAAGAGGTTTGGGAGTTTGGGGTAAAAATGTAAAATATTATAGTTTGATATTTGGTTTATTTGAATTATTCGAGTTATCCACATGTTTCAATCTAATTCTTTCTAAATTTATGTGCCAAATTACTATTATATTACTATATACTCCACATACACACATACACACAAACATACATACATACATACATCAAATGAAATGCAAGTATATAAACCACACAAAATGAGTTAGTTGGTTTCAATTGAACTTGTTCAAAATGTGAAATAAGTGGACACTACCAAGAATTTTCATACTATACCATGATATGCATGATCTTATATAATCCTATTTTTTATTCCCCTCATTTTTTTACATTTTATTCAATTTAGTCCTTGAACTCAAGAAATGCATAACTTTCAGTTCCTAGCTTCAGATTAAAATATGATTTCATATATTCTCGTTAAGGACTTTATACTTTCTATTTATAACATAATTTCATGACAAATTTTACATTTATTCAATTTGGTCCCTAATGTAACAAAGTTAACCAACAAACTAAATTAACTTTACAATCTAGTCTTTTTTTCATGTTCTAAGCTTAAAATCTATTAATTTTATGTCTAATTCTTCAAGAAATCAACAATACCAATTTTTTAAAACTTTAACAGTTTTGTAATTTGGTGCTAACTAAATTAAGCTCCCATGACCTCAAATATATAAAAATTACAAAAAAAGGGTTTCAAATCACTTACCAATTAATGGTCGAATGCCTGAAAATTTCTTAGGTTTTGTTCTTCTTTTGGACAAAAATGGTGGAATGAGGAAGATGATAACATATTTCCTCCACTAACTATATATATATGCTAATTAGGGACTAATTAATCTAGTTTAATCATGGTTTGTTTATATTAATTTAACTTAATGAAATGGAATCATCATCATCATCCACTAAATCCATCTTTAAAATGGTTTAATTACCATTTTGGATCTTTGGTTAATTTCTATTTAGGTCCCCAAGCCTTTTATTAATTAAAATTCTATAGCGATTAAACTTTACAATTTAGTCCCTAAGCCTTAATTAACTATTAATTCAACAAAATTACTTCACCAAATTTTAATATATTTTTATATTAACTTTGTAAATATTCATATTTAATATTTAAAAGTTTTATTTATAAAAATGAAATTCTGAAATCATATTTTCCGATACTACTAAAAATTGAATCGTTAAACAAACTCAAATATCAAATAATGTATTAAGCCTTTAACAAAATATTAATTAAAAGTGGCAAAATCCCCATAAAAAAAGTTGACCAAATATATAGGTACAATGTATCAACTTTATTACCTTCTTACGACATAAGGTACTAACAAAAAAGATTCTTTTAACAGGTAGAAAAGAGTGAAATGACAAAATAACCCTGGTTCAAAAACATGCACCCAAATGACCTGAAATGAACAGTAAATTTGGGTTATGGGAACCCAATGGCCAGCACCTCTTTGACATTTGACCTAATGATTGTTTGATGATTGTGTCAGGCTTTAAAAAATTATTATTTTTTATTTTGGGACTTAAATGGCCAGCATTAGGGTATTTTTTCCGACACCGTATCATACATAACATACTAGTATACGTTTATACCAGTATTTGAAAAAAGAATTTTGGGTTTTGACCATGTAATGTTTAGCACCAAGTACAAGAAGAAAAAAAAATAATTTTTTTGGGTTTTGGCCAATAGATGGCCAACACCAACACTTTTTTTTTTGTTTTTGATTTTGGCCTATAGATGGTCAACAACACCTTTTTTTGGGACCCGAAAATTCTTTTCAGGGGTTTTGGAATACTGATAGCCAGCACCAACTTTATTAGATATATATATAGGTGTTTTGTCTTCCATTTGATTTTTTTTGTTTGTTTTATTAGTTAAAAATCGAGATTAAAAATATCAGTTTTTCTTTGTTGAGAACGAAACAAAATTTTTTAAAGATGAGTTCCCAGATTTTGTTTGTTTATGTTCATTTCGATGGAGAAATGATAAATACAACTGAAGAAGGTTGTGTCTTTCAAAGCCAGAAAAAAATTAGAATGAGATTCAATAAGCGTGTTTCGTTGGCAGATTTGAAACGAAAGATCAGTACAAAGATAGCTACCCGTTGCGAGAATCAAATGTTGAGACTGTTTTACAAATTTTCAGTTTCAACAAATTCGCTTAAGTTATCAGAAATGGAGCTTGAAGATGATGATTACCTAGGGATAATGATAGCAATTTATTTCCCTCTGATATGAATAATCCTAGCCCGATTGAGTTGTTCGCGAAGATGTTGAACTGGAACCCATTCAAGTTGTAAATCCAGTAAGCCAACATTCTGGAATTGATTTTCATCTTAACATTTGCTAGGAAGATCAATCGGGTTGTGGAGGGTCAATGCCAATTCCCAAAAATCCAAACACCGGTGGATGTTCGTATAACATCCCAAACTCGTGTACTTGTCTAGAGATCCATCCAGAGGTGTTGGCTACTGTAACATCCCAAACCCGGCCCGAACGTTACGGCCGAATTTGGCGTGTCACATTGAAGTGTTTTAGTGAAAATCGTGTTTTCATTGAAAACCTTTCTTAAAAGAAAACTTAATTAACTAAAAAAAACACACCTCTCAGTTGCAGAAGCCTTGTTTAAAACATTCGATTAAAGAAAACTTATCATTTTAAAATTTAGCTGCGAAAGCGTAGAAAAACATACTATAGTTTAAGGAACCCATGTTCAACTTCTCGTAATTACAATGAAAATAATAATAATTCAAGTAATAATAATAACATAATGAAAACATTAATACAATCTGATCTGAAACATACTTAATTAAATAAAAGCTTAAATGCTTAAAAAAAACAAGTCCAAATTATCTTGCTAGCTGGCCACCCATAGTCCCTCCAAACATTGAACCTCCTATTGACCATCACCTAAAAATAAAATAAAAGAGGGGGTGAGTTTTTGTAAACTCAGTGTGTACAACCCTCAGCAAAAACAAGCATTCAAAAAAAAAGAAAAAAAAACATCATTCATCATTCATGCAATGCAATCCCATCCAAATTATCCATCCGCTACACACCAGCTCCATCCCCTGTCACACCATGTGGGGATATATATATCGACCCACCTAACCCACACACCATGGTAGCCCAGTTGCGGAACTACCTTCATTTACATATTGGGCTTTAAAAGCCGCCAGTAGATCCACGATTGTCAAGCAACCATGAGATCATCATATACTTCCTCCTTTCCAGAATTCCTAACCCATATGCAACCTAAGCAGAATATCATATGTATGCATGTCACATCCATAAAACCTACATTCAACACCTAGGGTATTTTGGTCATTTTTGCCCTTAGGGGCATTTTGGTAATTTTCCCTTAATTATGGTTTTCACTTACCTTGGCCCGTTAACAAGTCCCGTGAGCTAAGATAAACGAATACTATGCATCAGGTAGGATTCCAGAGAAGAGGAGGTGAGTCATTAAGACCGCTTAAGTACCAAGCTCTCCCTAGATTCAATCCTAAACATGCATATACTCGTTGCCACACCTTAACCCTATGACTTGTCCACGGTCGCAAATAATTAATTAAGTCTTATATGGATATCATATACTAGGTCCAAAACCTCTTACAAAGCCCAAACAATTTTACATACCTGTATCTGGCCGATTAAGCCCAATCATATTCATATGACCTATTAGGTCCAAATCACCTGTATATTGCCCACTAAGCCCAAATCACATTCATATGGCCTGTTAGGCCCAGTCACATTCATATTCATGCTCACATACAATTTCCTATCACATAGCATCAATATTTAGTTTTTGCCTACTATGGGCCCAACAGCCCATCAGGCCCATTTAGCCCATTCTGGCCCATATGGCCAAATCACAACCCAAGTCCACGGAATCGCCCGTGGCCCTCAGGTAACCTATCGGTCTCCCTCTTACGAGTGTTCGCGCACTCGCAAGACTACTGTAGCCAAACTTTTGGCTTTTCGGCATTTCGGCTTTTGCCGATTCTTAGTGTGTGTGCAGTGTATGTACACACCTGGTAAGCAAACATGCTGCAATTCCCTTAGTTACCAACCTACAAATGATATCACCCTTCAATTAATCGCATGCTTAATACATATCTTTACTAAAACTGAAACCTCACATTAACCTTACCTTACGCAATCAGCCCCTTCTTAAATCACTAACCACGACCAACTCCTAGATCTGCACCAATCTTAACTATTAAAACCAGAATAATAGATGACTCGTATCCAACACAAGTCCCCTTACCTTAACTATGAACATTCAGCCACCTTAGCCAATGGGAGAGGAATACTTACTAACACCGCAAGCACCTAAAGGTAATTTCGGCAGAGAGCTAAGATCCGAGATCCGGTACTAATTCCCTACCACGGTTGATTAGAAAGAGTAATGGACAATAATCTTAGCAAAACAAACCGATTGGAAGAGCGAACACTTACACTAGAATCGACTAGGTGGTAAAGGTAGTGGCGACACCAAGAGTATTTGGCCAAAGGGGTATTCGGCACTACAGATTTGAATGGAAAAAATTGATTATTCGGCACCAAGGGAGAGAGGAAGAAGATTTGGCTAAACCAAAAGTGAAACTAAGAAATCGGCATAAGGAAAATAAAAAGGAAAACAAGGGTTTTCGGCTTTTGGAGAAAGGGGTTTCTAGCAACAAGGTAAATAAGAATTTTGATAGTAGCCTGGAAACCTTGTATTTGGCCCCTATTTATAGCTCTTATAGTCGAATTTTCCATGCCCAATTCCCAATTTGGCTCCATCACTTCTCCCTTCTCATCTCCTCGTTTTTCTCCCTTGATCTTTTCCTTAATTTTCTCTTCTGAACACTTCCTTTGGAGTCCATTTTCACGCCACTTCCAACCTTCTAGAAGGCCAAAATTAAACTTCTAAGAATACTAAGCTAGGATTCGAACCTTGGATCTCCTTGCTAGCTACTAACGCCACCTCCCTACTCCCTAAGTGGTGTCACTTAGCCACTCCTCCATAAGGCTTTTTAATGTCATTTTTCCCTATTTTTATTTAAAAGCCCAACTACTTGCGAACCCTGATTATTTTAATAATTAAACTATAATTTCTTCTATCCCTTGATTTAAACTCAAACCTTGACCAAGACCTACCATCACGTAATTAACACTTAATCAGAATTGCTAAGCACAAAAAGAAAAATTCGAGATTTCGGGATTTTTGGGTTTCAAGATTTTTGGGGGGCTATAACTATCATAGAAGATGGTGATAAATGGTCCGATAATAAATATCAGTCCCACCATGATCCTAACGATGATTTCAGTGACCCTAATTTGGATGAAATCCTTGAAGATATAGACGAAGAGGGCCCGGTGGAGGTTGAAGATGTAAACCCCCATTCGGCCGGGAACACGGGCCCTTGTATAGTTATAAGGAATAATCTAGGGGCCTCGATGACCAACGTGGATCCAAATGCGACTCTTGCATGTGATGTCCCAAAATATACAAACATAGTATCGACTCACCTATTTGATGAAGAATTCGACGTTAAAGAGTTGTTCGTAGGATAACAGTTCGATAACAAGAAAAACTGTTTACATGCAATAAAACAATAAAACTTGGAATTAGCTGTGGACTATAAAGTGATGAAGTTGACGCAATCTTTATACGTCAGAGAAAGTTGGAAAGCCTCAAGTGGGTGTAACTGGCGTATTCGAGATGCGTTAATGCAGTAGACTCAGATGTGGATGATAAGGAAAATAGAAGGTCCACACACATGTACGTCTACTCGTATGTCGTAAGACCATCAAAAGTTAGATGCAAAAACCATATGTAACTGCATCATCTCTTTGGTGAAATAATTGCCCACCATTCAGGTATTGGTCCTTATTGTGAACATGCAAGCTCAATTCAAATACAAAGTTTCATACTGGAAGGCATGGTGGGGGAAGAAAATGGCAATGTGGGAGTTGTATAGTGACTAGGATGCGTCATACAATGAGCTTCAGGGTGGGTAGCCACGATGCGGGAGTATGTGCTGGGGACGATGGCTGATTTACAAACACTATCTTATAAAGGCTCGAATGGCGAGATACAACCGGGGAAACAAGTTTTTCATCAATTGTTTTGGACGTTCAAGTCATGTGTTAGGGCTTTCCCTCACTGCAAGCCACTGGTGCAGGTCGACGGAACTTGGCTCTACGGTAAATACACGTAAATACTTCTAATTGCTGTTGCACAAGATGACACCCAAAATGTACTTCCCATCGATTTTTCCATCGTGGAGCGTAAGTGCTTCGAGTCTTGGGAATTTTTCCTTAGAAATTTACGGAGGAACATTATCAAGAAAGACAACATTTACCTTATATTGAATAGATCAAAGGGACTACTTGCTGCGATAAGGCGATTGAGGGTTTTGTGGAAGTCTGTTTATTGCATTCGACACATCGTGGTAAACTTCCACAAAGATTATAAAAATAAAGAATGGAAAAAAGAACTCGTGAGCATGAGTAAAAAATATTGTTTGTATTTTTTTCAAAAATTCCTTTTCAAATTTTATCAATCTGTAATTTTTTAAAATACTGATTCCAAATTGCATATGCAGCTCATGAGTTAGAATCGTAGAGATTTAGGCTAAGGTTCGCAAGGCTTGAATCTTAGATGTCATCTTTACCAATGAATCTCCAGAGATGGTTGGGTAGCATGGAGAATTGGCAATGGACTTAAAGTTACGATGATGGGTTTCGATATGACCAGATAACGACCAACCTTGTAGAGGTGGTTAACTCCGTCTTGAGGCAAACATATCATCTACCAATTTCTACTATTTTCTTGACAACATTCTATAGGTTGGCCACATTGATACCTAGGATGGGGCTGAGACAAGCTAAGCAGATCGAGGCTGGGCAGGTGTTCGTTGAAGTCATCCGAAAGGCTATGGCGATAAACAGTCGAAGGGCGTAAACGATGAATGCAGAATTGTATTCGCGCGACTTGGAGACTTTCTAGGTCCAAGAATACATCGGTCGTTGCTCGAGTCTTTCGCGTAGGTCGTACACAGTTGATTTGCAAAACAAGCATTGTAAGTGTGAGATCTTTCAGACTCTTCGATATCTGTGTGCACATGTTCATGCAACGTGTGCGAGAGCAAAATTAAATGTTGAAAAATTAATAGACGAGGTCTATACATTACAATGCACATTGCATATCTGGGGAAACGAATTTTTCGCAATCCCCAATGTCTCGAACTGGGAAGTTCCATTGCCTACTTTTGAGATGCTACCGGACCATAGTCTCCGTAGACATCCTAAAATTCGACCACAATCGATGAGGATTTGAAATGACATGTCAGGGAGACGGGCAAACCCAAACTGTGCATTGTGTATCGAACATCTGACCACAATCAATCAACTTGCCCATATCGTGTCTATATTTCCAGTCAATCATCTCATAATGTCGGACTGGAAGATGAAGGATGATTTATTATTGAGCGCATAATCTTGTAAAAATGTTGTAAAAGTATAAAAATATACAAATGACATACATTATTCAAATTATTTTATCACATTTAGGCCTGCTTCGACATGACCAAACGGGGCACGAGACAAAATTTATATTTTTTTCATTTTTCCTTTTTTACCCCTACTCAGCCATTATGGTCCCCCACTATAAATGGCATGCTTCATCCCAAAACTTGATCACCACTGCTAATAATTATCGTTCACCGCTGTTCGTCGTCGTTCACTGTCGATCACCTCCAATCAACATCGATCACCGCTGATCACCACCATCGATCAACACCAATCACAGTCGATCATCGCTGATCACTGTCGATCACCATTGGTCACCGCTGATCACTACCGTCGATCATCACCAATCACCGCCGATCAAGGCCAACGCAGCCGATCATCACCGGTCACCGCTGATGACTCCATAAATCCTAATCCTAATCCTCTTCTTGTAACATCCCAAAAACCAGGTTAGAAGAAATAGAGTTTTGAAACCAAGAGTGTCATCATTTGATTATGGGTTTAGATCTTGAAAATTTTGATAAGTAAATTGGTTTGGTTCAGTGGTCAAGTGTGTTGGGTATGTGTGTGAGGTTTTGGGTTCGAATCATGTTTCTAGAAATTTTGTTATTTTGTTTAAACCCTTACCCTTGAACATTTAACTTACAAGTTAAATTCAGTCAATCGATGTCAAGAATGAGCCTATTGGTACAATGATTAAGCTTCTGTATAATCCTTGGTCTTGTGTTTGAATCTCGGTGAAAGCAATAAAGAATGTTTTGTTTTTGAATTTCATTTTCGTTAAAAGGTAGTTAGTTTCAGTTGGTTATTTAAAACCTTTCAAAAACCTTCGGCATTTTTATTTTCATTTTGTTCTTTCTTTTTCTGCGACATTTTCTATCATTTTGTTTCTGTTCTTTAGTTTGGTTCCTTATTTTCAAGTAACCTTTCTTTTTGTTATGTTATGTTACACCAATTCTGTACGGGGTTTGACTTATTCTTCTTCTAATTAATTCGCTGGCTGGTAAGTTTGATTTAAAGTTTTGGTATCAAAAGTTCTTCGAGGGAACTTCGATTTTGGAATGTTAGTTTTTAGCGATTTAACTGCAAATTAATCGTTTGTTGGGCAATTGCTTACCGTTTATGGATGGGAATTCATTCTTGTTGCTCTTGCATCGAGTCCGTATCAGGTAGGTATTGAAACCCTTTCTTATTCGAATTTTATTCGTTAGAAAATGGGAATATTGATGCCACATGATCGTGTACTAGGTTGTGTGGTAGGCCATGTGAGTCACACAACCGTGTTCCAAGCCATGTAACTTACTATTCGCAAAAATTAGAGGCACACGAACGTGTACCCAAATCGTGTATGGTTATGAATTATGTAAGGTTCACACAGGCTAGTGACAAGGGCATGTGTACAGGTTGTGTAACTTACTGTTTGCGAATTAGAACCACATGGGCAAGTGACATGGGCGTGTGTCAGGCCGTGTGGGACACACGGGCCAATTCTTCAGGCTGTGTAAAACCACACGGGCATACGAAGCAATATTTGAAATTTTTTCTTTGGGCCGCAAGTATCATTTGAAACGAATACAGGCCTACTGTAGGGTCCGTACGATCTGAGTTAGGCTATATAACTTGATATCTAATGATCTGATGATGAACAACTTGTGATATGTACGTATGTCAGCTATGTTTGAACCTAAGTGAGTAGGATCTGTTAGAACGTAATGTGTTATTGTCTGATATGTACGAATTATCCAGGTACGATTTGTATTTTGTTAAGTTTTTTTATACGCCTCTGCAATACTCTATTGATTAAGAATATATGAAATCTGATTATGTTAGATTGATTGTTACTGATTCTGATTTATAACCTTCTACGTTACTTTGTTGATGAGGAATACATGATATCTGAATATGTTAGACTAATTGCTACTGATTCTGATTTATAACTGTGCATGTGACTTCATGAAAAATTTGATATGGTCCTTTGAGTTTTGATAAGTCTTTTTTACAAAACATGAACTTCCATGTATCCTGATTTTGTTATTGAAAGATAACATGACGTATATACTCATCATTCTGATTCTACATATGTATGCCATGACATGTTGCATGGGATTTAGGTTGATATGAAAGGAGGAAGTTTTTGGCAGTTAATGATCTATATTATCTGGTGGTTTATCTATAATTCTGTTTCGGTAGCTCAACTGTACTATAGTGGCTTGACCACATGTAACCAATTTGGCAGTCTTAACTGTAAAATTCTAGTGGCACCGTCCACAGTTATCTGTTGGTGTGATTTGGCTGGACGAGTTCTGGGGGAACTCTATTTTGGTGTGTAGCGGAGTTTAGGTAAGATGTTTTCTAATAAATCTGCATTCTGATCTGTTTGAAAAATACAACATTTGCATAACACATATTTTGCTTTGCTTTGTTCTATTCTGCTCTGCTTGATTTGTTATGTTCTATTTCATTTTGTTTTGTTCGGTTCCATTGTACTGCCATTGTGAAAATGTTCGTGGTACTCTATATTTGCTCCATACTGGTTATAAAATTGTTATTAAGTTCTTTGCCTTACTTTGATCTGCTTGATTTGTTATGTTCTATTTTATTTTGTTTTGTTCGGTTCCGTTATACTGCCATTGTGGAAATGTTCGTGGTACTCTATATTTGCTCCATACTGGTTATAAAATTGTTATTAAGTTATTTGCCTTACTTTGATTTATATAATAAAATCTGTTTATTTGTATCTGAGTTTGGTTATATGCGATGCTTGGTAGCTCACCCTTTGCCTTATCGTAATCCATTCAGGTGGACATCTAAATTACGACTGGACAGCGTACGATAGCTTGGATTGTTTTGCATTGATATAACTATGATTTGATCTTTTGAGTTTGTAATTTGTTTTTGGACTTGCCTTGCTTTTTTTTATAATCTCATCAATATCCGTCGATTTCTAACACAAAACTACAAAATCACCTAAGTAGATTAAAATGAATTTCTAGTTTCCAAAGTTAAAATTTTGAAAGGAAAACAGTTTTCCACACATTAGTGTAACTTATCCAAACTCAAATCAAACTTCTAGGTTGGGTTTGAGGTGTTACATTTCTAAATGACAACAACGACATTGCTAAAAATGTGAATAAGGTAAATTTTATACCAAATGACCTGTTTACTTTGAATAACTATGATAACTTGTTTTTTGAATGGGAAATGTAACATTTTATATTTACTATAAATGTAGGATCAGTACCGGATTGTGAGACCTTGATTGCATGATCCCATACATTTTTTGATTCGTAGGTTTTCCCGTAATTGAATGTCGCGAGTTTTGGGGTAGCTTCGTACATTCAGATAGCTGATCTACGAGCCGATTTAATATCAGTCTTAGTTGAAAAATGACGTTCAAAGACATACACATTCCACCTTCCGTGTGGGGAGGTTACCATTACATTGCAAGACGTAGCAATCCAACTAAGGATGTTTATTAACGGCAAAGCAGTGACAGGGCCTGAAAAAGTGCTCGATCCTTGTGGCATTGGCACTTGTGAATGGTTACTTGAAAGAGTGCTCCCCCCTCCCCCCCAATGATGAAGAAGGAAGATTAACCAGTCTTAAATTTACTTGGTTAATAACAAACTTCCAAAATCTATCGAGTAGTCCAACACAGATGGACATTATCTAAGCTGCAAGGGCGTTTATTCTGCAACTTATAGGTGGAGTATTAATGCTAGACGTGAATTAAAATAAACTCCACATCATGTACCTCCCCTTACTAGAGGACCTCGAGCAAGCCGGGAGATTTAGTTAGGCTCTGTTGTATTGACATGCGTATACCGCGAGCTTTGTCGAGCAACAAAGTTTTCTACCTAGACCATGGGCGGTTGTTGCCTTCTATTGCAGTCTTAGGTATTATAATGAATGCTATTTTTGGCAACAGTGAGCCACCAACTGTGTGTGTGGCCACTCGTGAATAGGTGATTTGATAATTCAATTTTACCTTTTGTTTTTTCATTGTATAATATAGGATACTCATTTTTGCATGAAAAAATAATCCAAAATTTTTTCTATTTTTCAAATAGGCAACTCTACCAGGAATCAGGTGATCATTCACCATACCCATGTACTGTATGATGATCGAGACCCATTCTTGGATGGCGTAGATACGCTTCCGATTTTTTTTTCAATTACAATAATTCCAAAAAAATAAATTAACTAATAACGTGTTGTCTATACAGTGTAGTTTCTATGGATCCTATATGTTGAGGAAGGGACTGTGACACTCATACCATCATAGGTTACCGAGTAGCAACATCTGTTCGTGTTAAATGTTTCATTGATTCATTTTCATATGGTGGAGTGGCACGATAGGGTCGGATATTGAGATAGTTTGACTGTGTGCAACTTATTCTGAACCTCCTATCAATATCAAAGACAAAACTGGTTCGGGTTGGGACGCAGTAAATTGGGCGGATAAACATGAACCGTACATCTTTCTGTGGAATGATCGACATTCGAGGTGCCCTTTCTTGTATATTTTAGAAAGAGGGTTCTCTTCTACGCACGAGTATGCAGAATGGTATATGGCAAACGGGAAGCCCTTCATATTCCAAGGTCGTTATATGCTGCTCTCAGAAGATGCGCAACCAGAATCTTCCCAATGGCGACAGACGAATGCACGACTGCACCGTAATCAAGTTCCACCATTTGGGCACACCGATACCGATTCTACCTTTAACCCTGATCCCAAGCCCTAATATGAAGCATTTGGCTCGTCATCATACCATCCGGAGCTTGAACACAATTTCCTCTATTGTTTGAGGATATATTTGGCAACGACCCCAAGCCTCAACATTCGACACACTTCGGATCGTCCTTATACCACCCGGAGCTTAACCGGCAAGCACGTACACCTATTATTGATGATATTTTTCCATCAGCATCTCCGGTCACACAATACCTCTTAACTCCCGATGATGATGTATACGATTATACCACTTTCCTAAGTACACCAGAGGCTGGACTGGCTAACTATGAAACACCGTAGCAAGGTGCATGACATCACTGGCAGAGGCAGCCAGACCGTTACATGCCAGCGTCGGGGACGTCGCCGGGATCATAACAATTTTGATTTTTTTTTGTAAATATTTACTTTATTTTGTAATTAGTCTGTTTTTTAATATAAATTTAATTTTTCTAAAATAATTATTTGTTTGGATAAATGACTTCAAAATATTTAATAGAACAAATATATAATTCAAAAAAATAATAATACGCAACAAATTAAATTTACAGATACAAGAAAATACAAACATTCTAGAATATTAATACATGAAAATATAAAATTCAAACAACAAATAATACTGACTAAATTAAATTTACAGATACAAGAAAATACAAACATTCTAAAAAATTACTATACGAAAATATAAAATTCGAACAACAAATAATACTGACTAAATTTGATTTATAGATACAAAAATAATACAAAAAATTTGAATAGTAGTTTCTCCACAATTAGTCGTCTTCTGTTTGAATCAGGTCTACGTTGCATTAGTATCTCACCTATAAGTTGCGAAATAAACGCTCTTGCAGCGTAGATAATGTCCATCTGCGTTGGACATCTCGGTTAGTCATCTATGGTGTAGAAAGTCATCCAACCTTTGATGGAATAACCTTTACGATTCACATGGCAGTATATAGTTCAAATCCATTAAAACATGACAATATATAATTCAACCTCGAAATTCGATTGTAAACTACAAAACACTTCTAACTGCAATCCACTACAAAAAAACTCATTTGATGATACACTGCAAAACACTCTCATTTTAATGGTACTCTCAACAATTTTTTTCTCATCCAATGACAATATCATAACCCAAACCATTTCCTATATATAGAGTAAGGGTGTTTCGGCCATCTGATTCCCAAAATTAAGAGAAATAAAATTTTTATACTTGGTGTCGGCTATCAGAGTTCCAAAACCAATTTTTTTTAAAAAATTTGATAAAACTAGTGTTGGCCATCAGTGTCCCAAAACTCCAAGAAAAAACAATTTTGGGTCTTGAAAAAGGTGGTGCCGGCCATCTATAGGCCAAAACCAAAAAAAAAATATATTTTTTTAAGTGTTGGGGCCGGCCATCTATTGGCCAAAACTCAATTTTTTTTTCAAATACTAGTATAAACGTATACCAGTATGATACGATGTCGAAAAAAAATATCCTGATGCCAGCCATTGAAGTCCTAAAATTAAAAAAATTAAAATTTTAAAGCCTGATACAATCATCGGACAATCATTGAGTCAAATTTGAAAGGGGTGTCGGCCATTGGATTCCCATAACTTAATTTTATTGTTCATTTTAAGTTATTTGAGTGAATTTTTTTAACCATAATATTTTTATAAATATGAAGTTGTTTTTTAGGTGATATGGGTAAAATAGACGCGGAGGGGCCTCCGCAGGGAGCATCTAGTTCTCAATTAATATATATATATATATATATACACATATATTCATGGCTGCCAACTTTAATCCACACGTAATTCTTCAACGTCTAAATTATGCGGTTCAAATTGTGTGACAAAGATATGCATACATGGAAAGATGTTAATGATAAGAATTACAGCCCAAAATTTTAAAAAAGAAGAAGAATTGTTTAATAGGTTGGTTAAATATTCTTCTGGCCGACCATGGGAAAGGAATTCATTCAACTTTTTTCAGTGGGGCTTACAGTTTCACGTATGTTCATTGGATTCCAAAGATGTTAATGATAAGCATGCACCACATATATCTTTCCTTTTCGACTACCAACACTCTTTAAGGGAAAAAAATACCATATAAAATTAAACCCATGAAACATGAAATATATGGAAATAAATGCAACTTTTATATATACATACAGCCACCTTTGAATAAATCAATTAAACGGGATCCACTCGTCTCTTCTAAAAGGCTTTATATAATAATCTAAAAGAATTAAGGTTTTAAACTTATGTTTATGTTCGTTTGTTTATTTTTAAGATTGTTTGTGTTTAGTTTGTGTTTGTTAAGAATTTTAATTTTCTGTTCATGTTCGTTTATTTAAAATTATATGTGTTCATGTTCGTTTGTTTAATGTTCACGAACATTAAGTGAATATATTCATGAATATATAATTGAACATGCTCACGAGTAATGTTAATAAATAATAAATGAATACACAAATAGACACGCATATATTGTTTAGATATAAAATAGTCAAATATAAATATTAATAATTATATTATAAATGAAAAAAATACAAACTAAAATAATTTTATTAATATATACTAATGAAATTTTTATAAAAAAATATAATTAATAAATAAACGAGTCACTAAACTAGCTTGTTTGTGAAAATAAACAAACCTGACACACCTCTGTTCATGTTTGTTCGTTTACTAAACAAACATAATTTTTTTGTTTATACTAATTTATTTAGCTTAATAAATGAACATTATACGAACAGTTCACAAACAATTCATCAAACGTTCTGTTCATTTACACCCTTAAAAAGACTTAAAATTCTAATAATTAAAGCTTGAAAATTTAGTAATTGGCATAATTAAAAGTAAATGTGAAATAAGATATACACGGTTCATTCATCAAAAAAAAGTTGGATTCTTTTCGTTTTCCAACATGTTTTGTTATCCTTTACTTTGAGGAGTCATATTAAGCAAAAAATAAAAATAAAAAATTCCTTCCTTCCACCACCCTCACCCTTTATAAAAATAGGGCTCACATTTCATTTCAAAACATAACAAGCTCTTCATCTTCACAATGGCTAGCAAGTCTCATCAAGATGCAGATCCCAATGCTATCATAGCAAACGAGGTAAATACATAGTAATATCAATCAAATTTTGAAGAATGAACCAAACGTGTTGTTTGGTTATCAGGAAAATAATTAAAATGTCTCTGAAAAGTTATTTTTCCTTATATTTTGCAGGGAGATTTTATATTTAAACCCAAAGCATTTAACATTGTATGGGGAAATGACAGTCGTTATTGGCGCATTCCTCGCTCACCTATACCAGAGTACGAGTTAGAACAAATCTTTTTTATTTATTTATTCATTACCCTTGCATTTTTAGAGAAATAAGTTGATTAAATTTGTGTGGAAGTAAAAATAATGGTAGTGGAAACGTGGTTGTTTAGTGAGCAGGAAGCAGCAGAGCTGATTCAGGTATCTTGGTTGGAAGTAACGGGTTCAGTGAAACTAGAGCCTTTAACCAGATATGAAATCAGCTTTAAACTCAGCTTCAGAAGGGATTCATTTGGATGGAGCGGGGCACCTATTTTCTTGATGGCCAAGGTAGGGAAGAAAGGCAAGTACAAGTGGAAAAGGCTCAAGGAACTAGACAACTTGCCGAAGGACCCCATTATGGTTCCAACCGATGATTCCTTCACTATTGAACCTATTCTTTCAAACGTACCCGACAAAAGGCTTTATTTTGGTTTGTATGAAGTCTGGAGTGGGAAATGGAAGGGAGGTTTGAAAGTTCATGAAGCCATCGTCAGGAAATTAGGTTAACAACTGAATCCAATCCAATCCAATCCAGACAGGCATTTATTTGATTCTGTTTTTATATAAACTTATATAATTATAAGCTGCTGCTTTTAGTTTGTGTTTAACTTTGAAAGGATTCAATAATGTAATAATGACGACAATAGTTGGTTCCTGTCAGTCATTTAGGTTTTTGTTTTTCTTGTTACACTTTCATTAAATATTACAAACTCCATTCCGCTTTTTCTTTTTGATTAAGAGGGAAGAAACACTAAAATTACATCAATTGAAATACATTGTAATCAGGCTTCCCCAAGCACAGACTACATAGCAGTGAGAGCGGAGTACATGGACAGTATCTTCCTTGATGTTCGAGCAAAAAATACAGGAATCACTACTTGCAAAATGTCTCCCAACTCTTTCTTCATTTGCGAGTAATTTCATGCTAAATGACAACCATAAGAATGACCCTATCCTTTGCCACCATTGAACTTCGACATCACCTTCCATCTCGAGTCTCTTATCAGCTTGTAACGGATACGCTGATTTCACATTGAAATTCCTTTGAGGATTCCATTTCCAGCCATGTACATCATCTAAGTCATTTTCCATAGGTGGAACGATGGTTGCAATAGTCTTCACTGCGTCATGAGAAATTAAATGCCCAAACCGGGACCAATCCCAAGCCCGTTCGAATCTACCATTGATGCGACCAGAGTAAAGCTAGAGGCATCGATATTTTGCCGCACCGCACTATTAATTAGAGGCCCATGATTCGGCAACCACTTATCTTTCTGAAAGTCTACATGCTGACCATTTCCAATGGTCCAAATTATACCATCACAAACATTATTTCAAGTCTTACAAATTCCTTTTCAAAGCCAAGAACAATTCTCACTCGGAAAAAAGGAAGAGTAGCTTCCCATTTATATTTAGACGGTAAGATCTGCACCCATAACTTATTCTTACTTAACACAAGATGATAACAAATCATCATCAAGAAAAAGCAATTCAATTCCTCCATTCTTCTAACATCGAGTCCCCCTTCTATTGTAGGTCGAGATGTCACGGGGCTAGATTTTTTGTCTTGCAATTCCCGTTACTTTAGGCGATTTTTTCACTTCAAATGCACTTAAGTCAGAAATTCTCTAAGGCACAAAAGTATAGCGAAAATAAACTCGAATGGAAAAGCATCGAAGAATAGAAAAGTCAAAAGGAAAATAGCATGTTAACTGTTTGAGTAAATACTTTCAAATATATTCAAACTATGAATGAAATAATTACAAATGAACGGGAGACCTCTATTTATTCTTGAGCTTCCCAGAACCAACGAGATTTAAAATTTATACAATCTTATCTCTATAGGATATACACTATTGACCCAGGTAACTCTAATTTACTAAATTGTTTTACTAGGCCACCAAAGTCTTAAGTAGATGAGCTTCTCCATGGATTCCACAAATTGAGCCACTTTATGTGGGTCAAATGAGCCTTATTTAATAAGTTGACTTGTATGAATCATTTTGTGCGTAATGGTCATGAGCTTTAATCCACGACCCATAACAAAAACACATCTTCCCATCTCACCAAATTTAGTATTCTACTTTAATTTTTGGAATTTAATCCCAATACTCGAATGGTTTTAAAATTAAAATAAAATTGACTACACTTTTTTTTAAATTTCTATTGATTTTAAATATACAACATTTTAATATTTAAATGTTTGATTTAAATAATAAAAATTAAGTGATAACTCATATTCAAATTTAAGATATATATCAATTAATACAATGTTTTCGCTTAAACTTTATTTATTAAAATAAAAAAATTGAGGGACTACATTCTTAAATTTAAAAACAAGTAAAAGAGATTAAATTTTTAAAATTAAAAGTAAAAAAAAAAACTAAATTTTAAAATTTTAAAAGTATAAGGTTTGACAGGAAATTATGCCTTTTTTTTTCTCCCATTCTCTCCAACCCAAACGAGAAAAACGACCCTGCTAACGTGTCATTTGAAAGCTACACTTCTATAATACTGTTATTATTCTTTTATATATATAGTTCTAGATAATAAAATTTCCTTTGCATTAAATTTCAATTCTAGCTTTAGATGGATAATTAATCTAATGTTTGAAACGTGAAACATTAAAATCACACATATATTTTTTAATTCTTTTGCTTAAGAGATAAACCTCATTCATTTCACAACCTCGTTTTTGCATCAAAATCGTGAAAGGCCTCTTAGTTTAGTGTTGGATGACATACAATTGGTGAATCAATATGATCCGTTATTATCATATTTGACTAATTGAGTGATTGGTTAGATCCTTTACTCAATTTCAATTCATCATACTATAGACCTTTTATGTTACCTATTAATATAAATTATTTTTTTACATTATGACCCAACCACATAATCCAACTTAGTATTAATTAAATATTAAGTAATTAGTAAGTCAATATTTACTTACATTTTTCTTTACGTGCAAAAACTATTAAAAATAATTACAAACGATATTAATATAAATAATGAATTTTTTTTAAATCAATTTGTTAAAAAGCTTACAAGTACAAATGATAAATAAATTACATTTAGAGCACTAGATCTTAACAATACTCTTTCTGTCGTTATTTAGTAAAAGATACCCATTGTTTCTTTTGCTTTTGTTATTAAACATAGACTTTTCAACTTGCAAAAAATAAAACTTCATTGATTGTTTTCTTTATTATAATCAAAACTATCTCTATTCTTGCCTTAATAATAAAAATAATTGAGAGAAATTTATTTGGATGAAGAGATTTTCATCTCTGTTTTTGTTTTCATAAAAAGATTTGGGTGTTAAAAAAATAAAGATTCTAAAAAAATATTCTTTGAGTGTTGATTTTGATTTGAAAAAAAAGAAAAGAAGAATAGTTTTGAAAATTATTTTTGAGTTTAGTCACTAGATTTTAAAAGAGAAAAGAAAAAAAAATAAAGAATGAAGTTTTGAAGGAAAAATAAAAAAATTAAAAAAAATTTTGTTTTAAAAAAATATCAATTTATGTAATTAGAATTTGGAAATTTTGGGTTTTCTTGTAAAGAATTTGAATTTATTAGACTCGAAGAACATGAAATTTTGGCATCACATTACATATATTGGTATTACGTTAGAAATGTTTGTATCTAGTAAAAAATTTAAGTATTCGTTTGGTATTTGATGAGAGATTTTAGCATTCGTTAGAATTATTTTGTTCTTGTTAGAGATTTTGGCGTTCGGTTAGAAAATTTGGTGTTTGTTAGAAATTTCAATATTTGTTAAGAGATTTTGGTATTTATTAAAGATTTTGATATTTGGTTATAAATTTTGGTATCCATTAGAGACTTTGGTATTTGCTTACAAATTTTGGTATATGTTAGAGATTTCAATATTTGGTTAGAGATTTAGAAATTTTGATTTTGGTATCAGTTATAAATTTTAGTATTTGATTAGAGATTTTGGTATTCATTAGATAGTTAGTATCACGTTAGAAATATTGATATAGGCTATGATCCTCATATACCAGTGATAAAATAAAATTTTTGATATGTCAAAATATCTAAAGATATCCCTTGTATAAACTTTGGTATGTATTAAAAATATTGGTATAACTTTAGAAATTATGATGTGTTTAAAAATCTAAAGATTTTCATTAAAAATTGGGTATTAATTTGATAAAATCTTGAAAAGGTTGTGAGGAGAATATCAGTATAATTTATAATTTTAAAAAAAACTTGGTAAATATCCATGATGAAGGGATTTTGATGTCCAAAATAGAAAATGGAAGAATTGGGCCAAATCGCTGGGCTAATATTATTTCACTTTGAACTGATTAGCTGGTCTTCCATGACCCGGGGGCACTTCAATTTCAATTTCAATTCCAGACAACTAAAACACAGAGAAAATGGAGATTCTTTCTGCAGTGTCTCCTTGCAGCTACGTCCCTCGTTGTCTCCTTGTAAAGGTAATATGTTACCCTTTCCATTCTTCTTCTTCTTCTCCATTGTGTGCGTCTATGAATCATATAAGTTGTTGCCAACTGAGTGAATAAAAAAATGAGGGTTTCCAAAGGGTAATGCAAATCAAGCTCCTTCAAAGCTCAAACATGTCGAACAAGTTAAAATACCGCATTTCAAGAACTTGTTTCCACCTCTTGTTGCTGCAGTCGTCGCCTTATCTCCTATCTGCAACACCCCAGGTACCCAATCCCACACAATTCATTGCTTTCACTTTAACTGAAATTACTCAATTCATTGCTTAAAACTATCGTGATTCTGATTTTCGAGGAGCATTTTCGCTTAGTTAATGTCATATCTTTCTCATGGATGCAGCTGTTGCACAAAGCGTAGATATACAGAGAGGGGCCACATTGTTTGGACAGGCCTGTATTGGATGTCATGATGGAGGTGGAAACATAATTCAACCAGTGAGACACTTTTTTGTATTTCATCGACTATAGATGATCATTGTTTCTATTATTTCCTCTCTAATCCACCCTTCCATGTTCATTTTAGGGTGCAACACTCTTTACAAAGGACCTAGAAAGGTAATATGTTCTTCTTGAATTAGATATTTTCAAAGCTTTTTTGGTTGAATGACTGTCCTACAGGAATGGGGTTGTCACTGGAGACGATATATACCGTATCACATACTATGGCAAGGGAAGAATGCCTGTAAGAATTTACATAGAAAATTGAGATCCTCCCTGCTGTATCTATCATTTTTATGATGATTTGTGTGGTTTGTTTGAAGGGGTTTGGCGAGAGCTGCACGCCGAGGGGACAATGCACATTTGGACCACGTTTGAGGGAAGATGAAATCAAGCTCTTGGCTGAGTTTGTGAAGTTACAGGCTGATCAAGGGTGGCCAAATGTAGCAAGTAATGGGGATTGATTTCTTGTTTTACCTCTAACTATTCAAACAGATAGATATAGATCCATTCATGTTTAAGGCTTGATCTGGAATCTTGAATGAAATCAAACCTTGCCCATTTCATAAATGTAATTGGAGGAAACTGTTATTATTAGATAGTAATTAGGTCCTCTTGTAATCATAAGCAATTCTAGTTCTCTAATATAATATAATTACATCATAATTAAACAATCATATAATTTTAAACTCTAAAAAGATATTAATAATACTTGAAAAAAATTTCTTTAAACAATAAAACTTAAAATCAAATCATCATATGCAATATGTTAGTGCAAGAATATCGATAACAAAAAAAATAAATATATATATATATAGATATATACAATTTTATTTAATTATTTTAACATTCAATAATAATTAACAATAAATACTATATAACTTAGTTAAATATTTAGTATGTCAAAATGTCTCTCTTCAATAAAATATATTAGATTATATAAACAAAATTAGTAAATAACATATAATTATATGTTAAAAATAAAATAAATGTCATAATGGTTTTTTGGGACATGGCAAATAAGTCTAGAGCAAATGAAGATGATGGCCATGAGAAATAAATGATAGTCCTTGAAGCGTACTTTGCGTGGCTACTTGTCTACTTTTTGATTTGTTGATTGTGGCTGCTATCTTTAAACAATCTTGATTGCGTTTCGGATTTTTAGACGTCCTGGAAGGTTGGGAAAAGTCTCCACCCCACCTTTGATTTGTTAAGAATAATGTTAGTGCACTTCCAATTTCTTAAGGAAAGTCAAGATAAGATATTGTGATTTTTAAGAGAAACATGGAGGATCAAATTTCTGGCCTCTAGTTACGAGGTGGTTTTGTGCCTTTTGACCGAGATGAAACACGTCATTGTCATTTCGGATGATAGCACCTCCGGTGAGGTTACTATTTGGATTTCTGCATCTATGGAGACAAAGTCCACACAGCGGGATTCCAATTTCCAAGGTTCTTGTTGAAAGGGTGGGGGAATGCTACATCTAGGAGGGGAGGATAGAGTGACTCATGTCATTGAGCCTGATTATGACGCCTAGTGGATTAGGAGGAGTTTTGTTGAATATGAGTTTATTTCTTCACGACGGGGGTGATATCGCTGATCCTAAGAGAGAAGGGAGATCCAAACTAGCTAGCTTCGGCGAAGTCACGTTGGACAAAAAGGTCTTCCATGGATTCAACTTCCTTTTGACATAGAGGGCATGGACCATTAACTCATATATTTCTTTTCAGAAGGATCTCCTTAACGACAAGGCAATTGATACAAATCTTTCAGAGGAACATAATCAGTTTGAAAGGGTAACGTAGTTTGAATGGATCTCCTAAAAACCTGTGGATTTATGGTATTTATGTTAGATATAATGCCATAAGTGTAGTATATTCATTTATATATTTGTAATTTTTTTGAACAGGTTTAATAAAATTATTAATGAATTATATTAATACCATTTGTATATTATCGTCAATGGTTTTTGCATTCAAAGCAAAATAGAAATAAATATTAGCTCATTGATTATCTAATGTTTAACTAATACTATGTGGTATTATATGGATGAATTATAACATAAAATGACAACTTATATTAGTAGATGAACCTAAACATGTCCTTATTTTAATTGGAAATGAGCAAATCGATTGAAAGACTAATATGTCGTCTATTAAATCTAATCGGGGATATGTTTTGTCTTGGATATGAGAGTGGATGACTTTCAAAAGACAAATTAGGGAATTAATCCATCAAACACAATTTTACTATTCAGTTTTCTTTGTATTTTCTTTTTATGTTCGTTTAGTAGAAACTTTTCTATTCCAATGTAAAGACACTTGCGAGCAGAGATTGCTCCGAATCTCCACTTCAATATATATTCATTAGTATTCTCTTTACTCTTTTCTTCTCTTCTTTTATTTATATTTCATTGATTTATCCAATTAATTGTTGTATGAATATTAGAACAGATTATTGTACTTTATTTATATCTTGCATGATTCAGTTATTAAACTGATTTATTTGTTAAGTAATTATTTATCCGAAATTAATTGTTTATTTAAGGGTACTTAGTATATTAGGAGTGAAGCCCCTAATAGAATATCAAGACAGGTGAGAGTAGAAGGGTATCCTGTCATGTATAACTTGTGTCAAGCGGTGAGACCGGAAGGGTATCCGTATGCCTAGGAAGAGACCGAAAGGGTGACTTAGGTGGTAATCCTTAGTAAAGATGAGGCTAGAAGGGTATTCTTAACTAAGGGTAATAAATAACTCAATCGAGGATAATTAGTTATTTAATTAGATAATTAGGGATATAATCGATCATATGCTAGAGGTTTGCATTGTTAACACTAGGACTATGAAAGTCCATTAGGTTAACTTAGGTTTAGTAATTTAATTAGTTTAATAAATACTTTAATTTGGATTCGCACTACTAATTCGTGACTTGATTAGATTAGTAATTAATTTCTATAATTGATTTAATAATAGTTTATCCAATCTACAATCCCTTGGGTACAATCATTGGAATACTTACCAGTGTTTCATTGTAAACTTTACCATATTACAATTTGACCCGTACGCTTGTAGACATTGCTGATTTAATTTTATATATTTTTTGGTGTGATATTTATACTATAAACATTAACACGTTTATAGGCGGTCACATTACATGATAGATGAAAAGTAAATGTGGCCACTAGTCATTTGTCTTTGTGATAAATGACTTGATTACCATTTGCTAGTTATTTACTTTCATGAAGAAAGATGTAATTGTTACTGTAAGATAAAATATGATCATATTAGGAGAATGGATTTATCCCAAAGGGATTCAGGATATCCTATGAGGGCAACAACTTATGAAAAGGTCATTGGATGAGCATTTATTAAGTAGGTTTCGTAATGGTACATAATAAGGGAGAACTCAACACAATACTTTAGTGTAATGACTTTGAGACTAAATAAGTTTATAATTAATAGGAGAAAAGTAAGAACTTAATCATAAATTTGAGCATTACTTATATATGTCCAATCAGTCCTTCCGTCAGCTCGTTGAAACCAGAAATGTCTAATCGATCCAATCATGAGACCTTTTCTAGTTTCTTTAGCTAAAACAATAAAACAACCTTTTAAAACATAAAAAATGACCAAAACTTTACAATATAGCAAGAGTTTGTAGACATGAAAACAATCTTTGGATAGAAGTTTCCTTCTTCTCCAGTATTCAAAGAAATTCTACTGAACCTCTCTTACACTAGCTTCCATCTATCTGGTAAAGCTTAAAGGAAAGTTTAAGAATTTACCAGCAGATAATTAGCACAGAAGCTCTCATAAGCTTTAACAACCAACACATTCGTTAGAAAAGAAGAACTCTCCTGGTTTCTTCGATGATAACAAATTTTGGTAGAGAAGATGAATCAGATATATTTTCTCCACTATCACGCTACCCTATTTATAGATAACTCACATCTAAATCCTAGTCAAGATTATCTTTAATCATTACTTGCTCTCACATGCTTCCATTAATTAATCACATCCTACGAGGTTCTCCAAGTGTCCTAGTGTCCTAATTACTTACAAGTTACCTCCACTACGATGCTACGTGACTTAAACGTGTTTTACAAGCTTCGACACTTACTTTAGAAATGACTCAAAAACACAGGTGGTCGTCTTATTAGCGGGAAGATCCGCTTCATACGGTCTACACCACAATCAAGAACTTGCCATACCACGAAGTGGAGCTCCGCTGTATCAGTGACTTTTACGAATCACTCTGCCACGGGTTACTATCATTATCTGATCTAAGCCTCGCAACTTAAGCGGTCTTTGCCGGTGTAATCTCCCAAACTAGACCAACTTGCCAACTAGGGTGTGACAGAAATGATGAAGTAACAAAAATAGATCGTGTAACACCCCTCACCAGTATTCAAACCCAAATAGGGTTACGGAGCATTACCGAACATATAATACAATTACACATGCATTTTACATACATTTTCAAGTTTCAAAATAATCATCATTCATCCACATACATATCATCCCTAATATAAGCCTACGAGGCCTAAAATATGCATTTGGGAAGGTTCGAGACTAAACCGATAACTCAAGAAACTTTTGGAACACTTAGAAAATTTTGCAAAATACATGGGACACACGCCCATGTGGCCCGGTTGTGTGTCTCACACTGCCAAAGACACTCTCGTGTCACAGGTCGTGTGGACATTTGAAATAGGATCACATGGTCGTGTCCCAGCCCGTGTTTGACCTCGTGTAACTCTTTGACTTGGGTCACACGGCCAACACACATGCCCGTGTGGCTAGCCCATGTGGCCTAAAAATGGCCACACAAACCCGTGTGCCAGGCCATGTGCTAGGCCGTGCCAAACCTGTAAGGTATACTGACTTATGCCACATGGCCAAGTTACACGCCCGTATGCTGGGCCGTGTGGAGCATACTGACTTGATTTTAATTTCAACACCAGGGGACACATGGCTATACAATATAACCGTGTGTCACACACAGTTGAGACACACGCCTGTGTGGACAAAAATAAGCTATTTACCAAGCCATTTACCAAGCCATTTTTCCACCCAATTTGCATGTACCTAAATCAAACTCAAATGACACAAAACATAGCATATAATAGGCATTCAATCAACCTTAATCAAGCATATTTCATACAATTTCCAGCACCAACTAATCCAAGATATACGATCTCACAATGTGCCATTCAATTTCATGCCAAAATTTCACTTTATCAAAACATCAATATGGTCATTTTCTAAACATGCATTGTTTTACCTAATTCCACATGCATAACAAACTCAATCTCAACCATTTTATATCCATAATACCTATTATCAACAAGCATCATATAATCATATTCAAACACATAATAAGAGCCATATGCACAATTATGTACACAACCAAACCAAGCAAATTAAGCCAACTTCCATGGCTATATACAAAACCAAACTTTAGACATTTACAAGCCAATTCAAATGGCTAAATTCATAGCTAACACATATGTAGCAAAATAATCAAACTCCTATACATGCCATATACTCAAAATACTTAAGTTCAAAAGTACCAAAGTAATAGTAGGATAGTGTGATGAAGTCTCCGACAATCTCGAAATTGAGCTAGCTTTGATTTCACTATAAAACACGGAAAATAAACAAAGTAAGCTATATAGCTTAGTAAGCTCGTAAGAAAATAATAGGCAAATCTCACTATTTAATTTACCATTCAAAATAAGTATACAACATACCACAATTAAGTAACCAAAATGTTAATATGAATTCAATCATTTATATAACCATAAGCTTAAATCTTTCATATGTTCGATGTATATATAGTTCCATACATACCTGTATTGATACATATCTATCCTCACCATTTCATATCCTCGATATACCTATTGAACCATCCAAAATAATACATGATACTCGGGAATCTCTCACCCTAAGTGCCAATAATATATAGCCGAAGCTATCTCAATATCATATCTCAATAATGCTCACTCACGAGTTATCAATGGGTCTGCTCACACAAGCTGGCAGTCATGATATAGCTACACGGTGTTGCTCACACAAGTTGACGAGAATTTGCAACACATGCTGGATAACTCAGCCATCGGTAAGACGTACAGACCAGCATCAAAACAATAATAACCCCTAATGACATGTCATTCGTATCCTAATCTATTCCTAATCTATTCTTAAGGTTCAATCGGGATTTGCAATGCGGAATCTTCGTCGAATAGATTCGCAAGGTCGTATTCACAATTTATGCAATATTAAAGCATTTAAAATAAAATTAAAACAAAGCTTATTACATACGAACTTACCTCAGATACAAAAACGGCGAAACAAGTCGGTTAATCCAAAACCTTGTTCTTTCCCCGATCTAAGTTCGTATTTCACTTTTTTTTATCTAAATAATATAAAATTTAGCTTATTTAATAATATCTCTATTAAATTTAGTCCAAAATACACTTTAAAGCCACTTTACACTTTTACCCCTAATATTTCAAAATTTTTACAATTTAGTCATTATTTCATAAAATTACAAATTCATGCAATTCAACCAAAACCTATGCTAGTCGAATTTCAATTAGGTCTCTAGCAGTCCATATTTTTCATTTATTTCACAATTTAACCACAAAATTTACACATTTCACTATTTAACCCTTAATTGACAATTTTGACAAAAATCTCTTTACAAATGTTGTTTATCTAACAACAAACATGCATTTTCTACCATTAAACATCAAAATACATCAAAATTCATCAATAGAAAAACCATAACCTTTAATATTTTTTCAAATTAGTCCCTGGGCTAGCTAGATTAAGCTGTAACGATCTCAAAAACATAGAAATCATTAAAAAGGGACGAAAAATACTCACCAATTATGTAATGACCGAACCCTAAAAATGCTCCTATGGCTTCTTAAGCTTTGAATTTTCGATGGAATAAGTCATTTAGAAAGATGATACATTGTTTTTATTAGTTTACTTAAGTTTATTATTAATTTACTTATTTAACCTTTAATTAAACCATTAAAAAATCTTAATATATGTCCATAAATGTCCACCCACTTTAATAATGACCTATTTACCACATAAGGACCTTTACTTTAAAGTTCTATAGCTATTACACACCTTTAGCTAAAAGAACACAAGTTTTATGTTTTATGCGATTTAGTCCTTTTTATCAAATTAAACACTCAAACGATAAAATTTCTTAACGAAAATTTCACCCAATTATTCTACCATGCTGTAAAAATTAAAATAATAATAAAATAAATATTTTGACCTCAAATTTGTGATCCCAAAATTATAGTTCCGATTTAATTAAAAGCAGGCTGTTACAGATTGCATTCGTAATGAATGCATTTTCTCACTAAATACAAAAATGACTTGAGAATTAATTTAATTTGTTTTGAATTATTATTTAATTGATCATAATTAAATAATTTAAATTCAAAATTTAAATTAAATTAAATAGTCATTATGAATCTATTGAACAAGGAAATAACATATATTTACTCATAGATTCTATTATGGTAATATTGATATGACTTTAAGGAAAATAAAATTGGATTGAAAATTTAATTTAGTTAATTTATTAATTGATTAAATAATATTTATTTTGGGAAATATAAAATAAATATTAGGTTGATTTAAATTATAAAATATTGGGTCAAAAGTTTAGGAACCACATATAATTGGAGCCAATACATATAATTCCAAAGGTGCTCAATTTCTCATATGGGAAGAAAAAGTAATGAAACATCACAATTCTTAGTTGAAAGAGAGTTACTATCCAGAAATAAAGAACATTGGGTAAAGTAAAAGAAGATGATTTTATTAAGCATAGGTAAATGAGATGTTTAATCTTCTAGAAGAACGTGTAATAAATAAACATAATGATTTCTATAAATTAATACAACTTTATTAGTTTTTTTTTCTTTTTAAATGATGCGGGTGTTCAAAACAAGTGGAGAAATTAGGCATATATGTTGATTTTAAAAAATAATTAGGGAAATAGGTCACTTTTTTCAAAATTTAGGGAAACAGATCGATTTTGGGTGCGGGTAGCAAAAATGCTCCCTATAGAAAGTTTAGGCCATAAGGTAAATAAATTGTATTTTATTACTTTTCATTGGTTATTACATTTTATGCTTAATCCTAGTTTTTAATGTGCTTTTATTCTTTTTGGAATAAAATGACAAGTTTAGGCCATTAGGAACTTAACCTTTGACTTAAAGCTTATTTTAGGCACTTGGTTGATGAGAAAATATGGAGAAGAGCCTAAGCTGGAGCCAAGGTCACAAAATCAAGGTGTTATGTCACTAATCAAGGAGTTGGATTTCACAAAATTGCACATCTGAGTGGACTGTCTCCGAAGTTGCGTTACAAAGGTTGTGATGTCACGACACCAACCTATGTGGTCGTAACATTGAGTTGTTGAGGTTGCAACATCGGCCATAGTTTCCAAAGTGGAAGTAGTCGAGTTGCCCAAGGATGATGTTGTGACACTAGAAGGTTGTTTTCGTGACACTAAAGCTTGAAAGCACCCAAAGGAGTAGACCATTGGCGACGTCACGACACCAAGGTCTAGGTGTCAGTACACTAGATCCTGAAAAGGAAAAATTCTAAATGACAGTTTTCAATCCATCAAGCCTTAAATGAAACTTTAAGTGAGGGTAAAATTGTCAATTATAGGTCATTTTGGGTTATACTATAAAAGATACTTTGACACATATTTTAGCCGCCTTTTGATAGATTCATAGTATTGCTATTTTAGGTTAGATTTTAGAATATACTCTTTTAAAATTTGTTGCACTTTACTCTTTTTAACAAAAAGTATAGGGACCTTGTACCTTTTGCAATTGCTTTAATATTTCAATAGATTTTTCATAGTTTCTTCATCTAATTTCACATTTATCGATTGGGCTATCAATATTCATGGATTTAAAGCATCATCCTTCCATCAATCTTAGGATTTCATCAATCTTATTGAGCATTTTTAAACCTTATCTATTTTTTGTTATTTTCTTGGTTGATTTAGCATGAAAATTATTGGTTGATTGAATTGATTATGAGTATGAACTAATTTTGTGTGTGGTTGATTAATTGAATGAATAATTTAAGGTTTAAGGACTAGGTCATAAAATTTGGACTAAATTAAATGAAATTGACGACTCTAGGGGACTATATAGATAGGTAAGACTAAAAGGAGATCCTATTAATCATTAAGTCGATTACCCCAATTTATTCTAATGAGGTCGAGAGATAAATTGGATTACATTTCTTAATTGAGTAAAATGGTAATCGATAGGTAAAATTAGACGTTTTAGATTCGTAAGCTAAGAATTAATCGTTAACATGGATGTTAGTCAACCATATTGCTTTCTTGATTTTTTATTTTGTGAATTTTAGTTTAATTGTAATTTAGGCTTTCTAGATTAACTTTGGTGTAATTTACTATAACAACCTATTTTCAGTGGTTTTGGGACCACAATTCCAACGAGTGAGTTAATATTTTAATATTTATTTAATTTTTATAGGATTATACTAAGGTTGTATTAGATTTTCGTTAAAAAATTTTAATGTTTAGTTAGTTAATTAATTAAAAAGGATTAAATCGTAAAGGTGTAAAGATAGATTTCTATTTGTTAAAAGGAATTAAATGGTTATGAAATTTTAAACTATTGGACTTGGGGGATAATTGTACCATATTACATGTTAGTAGATATTCATGAATATGTTTTAGTGTAATTACAATAGTTTTTAAAGGTCAACTTGGTAATTTAATAATAAATTATAAGGTTAAGTAAAATAAAGGAAAATCCATATCATCTTTCTTATTTTTGGCTTGTGAAAACCATACACCATTGTTAAGATGGGGGAAAGCTTTCGATTGTGGTTTTTTTCATGCATGGTAAGATTTTTGAGCCTCGTTTTTAATGATTTTATGTTTTTTTAACTCGTTTTAACTTAATTTACTTAGCCCGGGGGTTAATTTGTAAAATTGTTAAAGGTTGAGGGACTTGCATGCTTGAGTTTGGATGTGTTTAGGTGCTAATTGATAAAATATTAAACTAGGTTGTTAAATAAACTTGTTTTGTGAAATTATTTTTGATGATTTAGGGTTAATGATTAATTTGTTAAAAGTGAATAATTTTGTAACAGCCTAATTTCAGTGAAATCGGAACAGTGGTTTCAGGACCACAAATCCAATCTGAAAATAAAGTTTATTTTTTTATTATATGGTCTGTATTATGATATATATGTCGTGTGAAAATTTTGATACGAAAATTTTATCGATTAAGTGTTTAATTACGAGAAGGACTAAATCGCATAAAATGCGAAAGTTGAATTCTAGTAGCTATAAGGATTAAATAGCTATGGAATTAAAAACTAGAGGTCCTTATATGATAATTAGACCATTAAAGAAAAGTATGTATATTTTTGGTGACTCATCCATGGAAAATTAGAAAAGAGTTTGGACTAAATTGGAAATCACAAAAATTAAAGATGATAATTAATTAAAAAGAAATTATCATCTTATTTTCATGTCTTCTTCCCCAAAATTTCTATGGAAGCCCTAGGAGAGAGGGAGAAAACTTTCCAAGCTTAAAAAGGTATGAAATCAAGTCCCGTTTTTAGTAATTTTTATATTTTTGGAATCGGGGTAGTCTAATCTATCTATTTGGAGGATTAGTTTGAAAAGTCATCAAGGTATAAAATTTGGGTCATGGATGAATATGCTAAAAATTATAAATTTATGGTAGAAAATTAAAGGTTGTTGATAGATAAACAACTTTTACAAAGTGACTTTTGATAAAAACATGATTTAGGGACTAAAATGTAAAATTATGTAATTTGATGAAAAATTTTGAATTCTTATGAATAAATGTGTTGTAAATTTTGTAATGGGATTTTGGTTAGGCTTGGAATAGGGAGTAAATTTCATAAGTTTCATTTTTCGAGCCTAGGGACGAAATTTGAATTTATGGAAAAGTTAGGGGCAAAATGGTAATTTTACCTAAGACATAAATTGAGTCCAAATGAGTATGAAATATGAGAAATTTATGATTAAAGGTATTTATATAGATCCGAAAAACTCATATTCGAGGTTAGATCGAGGAAAAGAAAATGTTACGAATTAGTAGATTTCTTACGCGAACAAGTGTCGATGTAAGTTCGTGTAACTTAATCGAGTATGTAAATATCTTTAATTGAATTTTGTTGTAACCTCCCAAACTCGGCCTAGACGTTATGACTAGATTGAGAAGGCTACCTTAACCACCGAAATGCTAAGCTAACTTACGTTACTTTTTAAGACTTTAAATAAACTCATTTTAGAGAAAATCGTAGTTGTACTTTGAATTAGTTTAAAAGCATTCATTTTATTATTGACAGTGTTATTTTAGTAAAACCGTTTGCTTGTCACTCTTCTTAAAAGAAAAAACTAGAAGTTAAACTAAAGCAGCGGAAAAATCATTTTTCAAGTCATTTTGGAAAATTAGTTGCCTTATTGATTTCTTTTTTCAAAAATAGTTCCTTTGCAATGTAGTGGAAACTAGGGAGCAATATCAAATTTTTCTTAAGCCCGAAATCATGCATTATTCGATAATTATGCTTGAGTAATTCATGCATACAAAAATCGCCAAAAGAAAAGTTACCAAACCATAGACCAGAAATAATTAAAAATTACAAGCCACAACCAATAAAGACTTAATAATACTTAATTAAAAATAATAATCCAAGGTCCAAGTTGATTCTGCGAATGTCGAGTCTGATCCTAATTTTGAGGTTTACCTGAAAAGTTAAACACTATTGGGGGTGAGCTTATGAAAAGCTCAGTGTGAGTCGAATAATTATTTAAACGGGCAAAAACATCAAATACAGTGAAACATATTAGCATTAACAGAAGAAAACAGAACATCATAGGAGTTTCATGTCATTACATAACCATTATCAAATTGATTTCAAACGGTGTATGAGCATAGGACATCATTCATTCGAGTAACAACCACTATTCAGTACAAAAAAATACAATACATAGCATAAATCAATAACATTCAAATATGTCGTGCACATGATGCAATGAAAAAAGTTTCCTACCTATTCCATCCACTACAAACCATGAGTTCCCCAGAACCCGTCTGCCAAACTCCAAAACATTATGAGCATAGCTCGATGTGGTAAAACCATCAAATAATCAATAATTTAGAAAATTTGCTGGATATCAAATAGTGCGATACAATCGCCAATGACATATAATATGCGATAAAATTGCCAATCCTCTCGGTACTCCAGGTGCAGTGCACTGACTACGAATAATACGGACTTAATATGCCGCCAGTACTTCACGGAACTCCTCCGTCTACCACAAAATCCTAACCCAATGTATATGCAATATGTCACACAATCTCATACATAATCACATGCTTTTGGCAAATGGAAACAATGTTCCAATCTTTCAAATTACCATTGAGTTGGTATCAATCAATATCGTTCAATTTCACATACTTTACAAATTTTCATTGTGCATAAATAACACCCTTTTCAATACACAATATAACAAATATCTCATGCGTTTAAATTGTACATAAGCTTAATATCTCAACACATTATATCATTCAGTCAAACATTCTCATATCTCATAACTTAAATATGCAATTACAAACTTAATTAAATATTCATACTATCAAGCTAGCAATTTTGCCAACATGTCAATTTTTTAAGGCTCAAAACATACCTTATTCGGCCACTCATAAAATAAATAATTTGGCTATTAAGACAATCCAATAATGAATCTAATTTATCATATATAACATGATATTTAACATTTTCAAATAATTTTATGAGTTTAAGACCTACACCTTATTTTTTGCTTTCTTGCAACACACTAGCGAATCTTCCAATTTTCCTTAACAATTCCTTAAACGAACCTAAACAAAAATTCAGTGTAAATACAATAAATTTACCACTAACCAGCCCCCAAACACCCACTTATGAGTTCAAACCAATCGTTGAAATTATAACTATTTTATGAATCCAAACTAGTTAGATTTATTACACTGTATCGATGCAAACCGTACGTACAATTGTTATTCACCTTTACAGATGATTTGAGGTGTTTGGGTCAGCACCTAATTCAATAATATACTGGAAAATAAGTAGTTAATTAATGATTAAATTCCTTCATTTAATCAATTCATAACCTTTACCCAACAACTATGTCGAAATAACAAACTAGTTACTCTTAATTGCACTTACGCTTCATGATTTGTGGGATCCGAATGGCTAATTGATCAAGAACGTTTTTCCCTAATTGAAATGGGTTTAAAATCTGATTAGGAGGGTTCAAGAAATCAAATTAATGCTGGAAAAATATAGGTAAGAACCAAGAAACAAAACAACCCCCTTTCTTGCACATAGGCACACGTACCACCACCCATGTTGGCTAAAATTGGGGCTGAATTTTAAAACGGTTTGAGATCTCATTAAAATATGGAAAAATACCTTTGGAATCATTTAAAATCCCCCAAATTCCAGATCTGGAAATTTAAATTTTGAATGGATAATATTAATTAAGAAATTGAAGAGAGAAGAGACCTTACCCAAGTTAGTCGAGAGAAACGGCAATGGCACTTTCTTGGCAATGTTCGAGATTGATCTTGGAGTTCAAGATTTCATATTTGGGGCTGATTTTAATGAGGAAAAATGACAGTAATATGGTGTAAAATATGTTAACAAATCTTGTGGCCAAAAAGGAAAAGAAAAAAGAAAATAAAGAGATGGTAAAACTAGGTGTAGGCGACGACAACAATAGAGGAAAGGAAAAAAATTGAAGAGAAAATAGGAGAGGAAGAGGGTGAACGGCTTAGGTAGGTAAAAGTTGAATTAAAGGCTGAAAAATAAAATAAAAATTTATATTTATACTTAGGGTTCAAGGGTATGGATGACACACACGTTAAAAAAATAAAGGATTTTGCAAAATTTAATTATTTCGCAAGGGAAGGGATTTGAACTTGGGACCTCATTTAATTTCCATGATTTCTCATATTTCTTTTAATCATTAGGATTTTTCCTCATTCTTGAAATAATTTTGCAATATTTATTTAAAAAAAAAAAAGACATGCCACGTACTAGGGTTTAAGGCAAAATTTTCAAAATAATAAAAATGATACGAGAGAAGGGATTTGAGCTTGGGTGTCAAGAAACATTACACTAACACTTAACCAACAAACCAATACCTCATTTATTTCCTAAAAATGCATAGATACTTTTAAAAAATTAAGGCATGACCACTCTCTCTCGATTCACAAACCCGATTCTACTAACCTCTGATTTTTGGGATGTTACAGTTGTGTTGTATGGAATGTGACTTATATCGATGTACATTTTTTGAATGCTATAATTGTAACACTCCTTACCCGTATTCGACACCGGAATAGTGTACGAGGCATTACCAAACTTAAACATAAGCAAACATTCAAAACTGAGATGTAAATTTCCATCCAAATTTAAAATTTTCATATACATTCAAATCGTCTCTAAAACGAGCCTATGGGGCCCAAAACATGCATTGGAAGCGGTTCGGGACTAAACCGAGAACTTTGGAAAATTTCACAACACTTAGAAAATTTTTCATGTTTTAAGAGTCACATGCTCGTGTGGCTTGAGACACGCCCGTGTGGGCAGGCCGTGTGGTCAAACATGCCCGTGTCCTTAACCCGTGTAACTCTCTGTTTGTCATCCATGAACAAATTGAAGTCACACGGCCAGGGCACACGCTCGTGTGCTTAGGCGTGTGGTCGATTTAATTTGCAGAATTTTTCATAAAATAGGTGCAGACTTCACACGCCCAGGGCACACGCCCGTGCCTGATGTCGTGCCGTCTACACGACTGAGACACACGCCTGTATCTCTGCCCATGTGCTCAACACTGAGCATTCTGTTTTGTAACAATTAAGGTGCAGGGGACACACGGCTAGAATGCACGCCCATGGGGTAAGCCGTGTGTCACACACTGTCTAGACACATGCCTGTGTGTCTACTGTGGACAAAAAAAAGGCTATTTTCCAAGCCATATTGTCACCCTTCCATGCACAAACCTACATAACAAAACAGAGCACCATTCCAAGTACATACATTCAACCAATTTAACCAAAATCAAGATATCCACACATCATTTACATGTTACCATTTCACACATACAACATCACATGCTTATCAACTTCAATCATGCATACTTCCACATCCATGGAAATATCATCATATATATATACTTAAACCAATATTAGCCAATACCATATGGCCATTTACAAAATGAATTATCAACCAACATAGGCCAACACATTAGGCCAAATCAATTATGACACATAACAAAATAACCAAGTCCCTATACATGCCATAAGTCAAAATATTGAAATCATTGGTACCCAAAATGTTAAGTTGATAGTGTGACTGGATCTCCGACAATCCTCGATCCCCAAGCTGGCTTAGTGACACTATAAGATAAGGGAAAAGAAAGGGAGTAAGCTTTAAAGCTTAGTAAGTTCCCATACAAATAATAAGCATTATAAACTCACATTTAACATAAAATTAACTTGGAGTAAATTAACATAAATGTCATTATAAATCTCACAATCCAACTTAATCACAACCTTACCGAGGGATTCCTCACATATCAAGCCCATTAAGTATGAGTTTCATGTACATACCTGTACCAATTTACAACTTACCATAGTCTTTCACAAATTTGACATTCTCATTTCATTTTCTGTTGAACCACTTGGAATACTAAATGATACTCGGGTATCTCACATACATAGTACCACACCAATGCTATTTCTCAAATATGGTCTTACATGGGATCTTGTATCGATGCCATTAGCCCAGGTATGATCTTACACAAAATCTCACATCGATGCCATATCCTAAATATGGTCTTACACGAAGTCTCATAATGATGCCATATCCTAGATATGGTCTTACACACAGTCTCGGTAACCCTAATGTCATGACATTTGTATCCTATCTATTCCTAAGGTTTAATCGGGATTTCAAGATTGTCGTAACTTTGTCGAACATGCTCAATGGTCAATCATAATTCATACAATAGTAAAGCATACAAAATATAATTAAAACAATGCATTATTTACATAAGAACTTACCTCGGTACAAAAATAGTACGAAATGGACCTAATCGTCAAATACTTTGTTCTTCCCCCGATCTAGGTCCGAACCTCGTTTCTCTTGATTTATAATAGCAAATTTAACTCATTTATTAATCACATTACTCAATTCAGTTCAAATCTTACATTATGACAAATTTACATTTTTGCTCCTAAACTTTAACATATTTACATTTTAGTCCCTAGGCTCGTAAAATGAAATCTATTCAATTTCGTCAAGACCCAAGCCTAGCCGAACCTCTTTCATGCTTATAAAAGCTCACATTTTCCATTTAATCACACTTTTATACATATTTTGAAATCTTTTTACAAATAGGTCCTTTTGACATTTTCATCAAAAATCACCGAGTAAAAGTTGTTTATCTAACATTAAACTTGCACAATCGACCATTAGACATCAAAATACACAAATATCTAACATGGTTCAAACCCTAGACTTCAATCATGTCTCAAATAAATGGTAAAAATAGATAGATTAGGTTATAAGGATTTCAAAAACATAAAAATCATTAAAAACGGGGCTAGAACGGACTTACAATAGAGCTTGAAAAGTGGAAAAACCCTAGCTATGTCTCCCTTGTAACTTTCAATCAAGCATGAAGAAGATGGAGTAAATTGTGACTTGATTTTTGGTTTTTAATTCATTTAATTACCAAATGACCAAAATGCCCTTTTCTCAAAACAATAAAATTCTCTTACCTCATGTCTATGTTTGTCCAACTTAAAGTAAAATGGTCTAATTACCATATAAGGACCTACAATTTAAAATTTCATGACAATTAGACATCTCTAGCATATAGAACTCAACTTTTGCACTCCTTACAATTTAGTCCTTTTTGCTAAATTGAGTGCTCAAACATCAAAATTTTCGAACAAAATTTTCACGAAATCATTCTATAAAATAGTAGGCCATGAAAATATAATAAAAAAATTTTCTACGTCGAATTAGTGGTCCCGAAACTACTGTTCCGACTAGGCCCAAAATCGGGCTGTTACAATAATGAAAAATTTAATACATTCTTGAAATGGTGACAAAGGGGTTAAGTCCCAATTGAATATTGAATTATGATAAATATATGTGCTTTCCCAAAATGGATGAGGTCATGCATTTATTGCGAACGAGATTTAGCTTGGACGAGTAATCCTAATAACCTCATTATAGAAAGGATTTAGCCCGGACGGGTAATCTTGATATAATACCTTTTGAGTATTCATGATGATTAGGGTTTAGCCTAGACTGGTAATCCTAATTGAGATCTTCTGAGCATACGTTATATAAAGGATTTAGCCTGAACTGGTAATCCTGTTATACGATATATGGCTCGAGAGTGTGTTCCTTGATTAAGTGCCCTAATAGGTACTCTTGAATAAGAATTGATAGATTATTGAATCGTACACCTCAAGTGTACTACTTGAGCATCCATCAGAATTTTAGTGATTCAACAGACACAACTCTTGACATGGTATGAGAACTTTGAGATGAAATGATAATGACTTGAAAGAATATTGCATGATGAGCTCACCTATGTTTACTTGATTGATATGAAGATTTTGGTGACTAACATGTTTGATTGAATGCATATATTTAGGCAATTTTGCTAATGGATGGAAAACATGATATTGTATGCTTAGATTTAATAAACGGGATTGGTAAGTTTAGTTTCTGTTATACGAACTTACTAAGCATGTAATGCTTACTCCGTTTTATTTTCCTTATTTTATAGTGCTTGGAAGCTCGTGAAGGTTGGAGATCAGTGGAGCATCATCACACTATCAACTAGCTTATTTTGGGTATATATAGAGAAATCATTTTGGGATAATGGCATGTATATGACAACTTGACCATTAGTGGCTTGATAATGAAGCTTGTAATCTAGCCATTGGAATGGCTAGTAATGGTTGTTTTGATATACTTGTAATGTCATGCTATGGTAGCTAAATATATGTTAAGTAGTTGATCAAATTATGTCCAATATATGGATTGAAACAAGGTAAGATTGTAAGCATGTATGCATGTAATGGTATGCCATGATGAATGATTGAACTTGTTTAATTTGAATGCTTAGAATGGTTGGTATTGGATGTATGTTTCAAGTGCAGGTCATGAGTGTGATTTTGGATGAGAAATGAAGCTAGAAATGACTTTATTTTGTCCACATGGGTAGACACACGGGGTGTGTGTCTAGACCGTGTGTGACACACGACTTGGTACATGGGCATGTGGTTAGGCCATCTGTCCCCTGCACCTAAATTTTGAGAAACAAAATGCTCAGAATTGAGCACATGGGCAGAGACACGGGCGTGTGTCTCAGCCATGTGTGCTACACGGCCTGGAACACGAGTGTGTGTCTTGGCTGTGTGAAACCTACACCTAATTTCGAAGAAAATTAATTAACCACACGGCCTAGCACAAGGGTGTGTGGCATGGTCGTCTGCACAAGTCAGAGAGTTACACGGGGTTGAACACGGCCTATAGCACAAACGTATCCCAGGGTCACACGGGCGTGTCCCTTGAACCACACGGACATGTGAGCCTTGCACGTTGGACAAATTTAGTAATCTCGCAAAAAATTCTTCGAGATCCCAATTAAGTCCCTACTTGATTCTAGTGCTCATATTGGGCCTTGAGGTTCCCTTTAAGGGACGTTTTGAATAATCTCGGGAAATGAACAGTGGTTGATGTAACGGCCCATTTTTAGGGTTAATCGAAACAGTGGTTTTGGTACCACAAATACGATGTCAAAAAATTTATTTTATTATTATTTTAATATTTACAGCATGATATTAGAGTTGTGTGAAAATTTCGTAAAGAAATTTTACTGTTTAAGTGTTTAATTCGGTAAAAAGGACTAAATCGCGTAAAGCGTAAAAGTTGTGTTCTATAAGTTAAATGTGTCAAATAGCTATAGAACTTAAAAGTGGAGGTCCTTATGTGGTAAATAGCCCATTTATGAGATAGTGGATGATATTGGAGTGGCAATTGGTGTAATTACTAATGTTTTTAAAGGTTAATTTAGTAAATTGTTAATAAAGGTTAATATTAATAAAACAAAAGCCAAAATCCTTATTTTTATCATCCCTTCCACCGAAATTGAAAATAATGGCAGCCATGGATGAGCTAGGTTCAGCCAACATTGTTTTTCTCATTTAGGTATGGATTTTGATCCGTTTTTAATAATTTCTACGTTTTTGAGATCGTTGCAACTTAATCTAGGTAGCCCGTATCTCCCTTTTCAAAATTGTTATAGATTGTGAATGATGCCATTGTTTAATACTTGGTTTTTTAGATGATTTATGATAGATTATTAAAGTTTGAAGCTAGATTAACAAGTTTTATAAAGTGATTTTTAGAGAAAATGTCAAAAAGGACTAAATTGTGAAATATTGAAATTATGTGGTTAAAAGTGTGATTATTTGGAAAATGTGGGCTGCTAAGACAATAAAAAGAATTCGGCTAAGCATGGGTAGGATGAAATTGCATGAAATTGTGATTTTATGTGATAAGGACTAAATTGCAAAAAAGTGATAGGGGCAAAAGTGTAATTTTGCCAAAATATGTAAATTGTGTTAAATTTAATGAAATGATGATTAGATAGTAAATTTTGATATTATATAGATTGTAATAAACAAGATTTGGATCTAGAACGAGGAAAAACAAAGTATTGGACTAGTCGATCTGTTTTGTCATTTTAACGATCGAGGTAAGTTCGTATGTTATTAAATGCTGTTAAATTGTGCTATAAATTTATTATATTTGTTGAATTGAATTATAATGCTGATTGGAAATGAGTACGAGCATAATCGACAGAGTTATGACATTCAGAAGTCCCGTACGAACCTTAGGAATAGTATAGGATACAAATATCATGACATTACGATTACCGAGATGTGATTACATGTAAGACCATGTCTGGGACATTGGCATTGTATTAAGATTATGTGTAAAACCATATCTGGGACATTGGCATTGTTATATAATTTTGTATAAGACCCTGTTTGGGACAGTGGCATTGATATGTGATAACATGTAAGACTATATCCAGGATATGGCATTGTACGAGCTATATGTGATTTTTGAGTATCCTTAACGATTCCAAATGGTTCAATGAGCATAGTCGAGAAAAGAATGAAAGTACAATCGAAATAAGTACTACAGGTATGTACAAAACTTATGTGAGAATCGAATGAAAGTGGTGAGTTCATATTGTATCATGTATATGAAATGAGAATGATTTGTGTATAAATATGTTTTATGCTAAAATGGGTTCATTTGCTTATATGGAGGTATGAATTGAATGTTAAATGAGGCATGAGTTATGTTTGTTTTAATTATATATATACATAATGTATATAACGTGTAAAATACTGTTACTTGATGATAATTAACACGATTCATCTTGGCTGAAGAAAATGTGAGAAATGTTGGTTTGAATGAAGTTATATTGATAGTTGATTTAGTATATGTAAATGCTTAATATGTGCTTATTCAATAAGATAATTTTAATATCATATAATTTTAATATTATACGAGCTTACTAAGCTTTATAGCTTACTTTATGTTATTTTTCTATGTTTTATAGTGATTCGAATGTTCGCTCGAGTTGGAAGTCAGAGGAGATGGCATCACACTATCCTATTTTTTATTTCGGTATTTATACACTTGTGACTTGGTTATATGGCATGTATAGGCTTGAGTTATGTGGACATATGTTTTGGTAATTGTGTTATGCTTGATTTTGGCTTTGTAAATGAATGCCAAGATGGTTGGATAAATATTTGATTTTAGTATGTGCTTATATGTGGTTTAAAAATTGATATAGGTGATGATTTTGGTTGAACATAGATTAAGTATTATTGGGAAATTATGGTTGATGAATCATGATATATATATATATATATGGTATGTTTTGGCAAGGAATTGATGGAATGAAAATGTGTAAATGATGTCTTGAATTGTAATTGGTATATGAATGGGTTATGCATGGTATTAATTAGGTAATTGAATACCAAGTTGAAATGGTATAATATGTGTTTGAAATGTATTGGAATAGTACCATTTTGGTTGCTAGGTGTGCATGAGATATGGGTGGAAATTTGGCTTGGCAAATGACCTATTTTTGTCCACACGAGTAGAGACACGGACGTGTGTCTCAGCTGTGTGCGACACACGGTCATGCTACATAGCCGTGTGTCCCCTGGGGTAGCCCTTCGAATTAATTCAGTATACCCTAAAGGTTTGGCACGGCCTAGACACACGGGAGTGTCTACTGGCCATGTGAGACACATAGGCTGGCACATGGGTGTGTGGCTGGCCATGTAACCCAAGTCAGTAACCTCTCTAGATTTCCCACGGCCAAGGCACATGGGCGTGTCTCCGGCCGTGTGGTGCAAGTCAGTATGTATGCCTTGTTTTCACATGGCCTATGACACGAACGTGTCTGGTGGCCATGTAAGGCAAATGGCCTATTCACACGGGCGTGTGACCCTTGTATGCATGAGAATTTTCTAAGTTTCCCAAAGTTTTCAAATGTCATCGGTTTAGTCCCAAACCTCTTTTAAGCATGTTTCAAGGCCTCATAGAGCCATAAAAGGGACAATGTGAATTTTTTGGATGGGTTTTATATATGAATGCATAAATTTATATGTTATGTATGTGAATGATGTGTATTGATCGGTAATGCCTCGTAACTTTATTCCGATGATGGATATAAGTTAAGGGTGTTACAATTGACATGATTTATCTGCAAATTTTCTGAAAGTTTCGGTAATACTTCGTAACCCTATTTCGGCGATGGATACGGGTTAAGGGTGTTACAAATTCCTTAAGGTTAATGAAAATTTTTTATGAATATGGACTGTTTAGGGTCCCTAATGAAATCGACTAGCATGTTTTAGTTGGAAAAAATGGTAATTTGTAATTTCACTTTAATGAGTTGTAAGCAAGAATTAATAATATTAAGTTATTTGTATAATTTAATTGAGTTAAATTATTATTTAGATTAAGATAAGAAACAACCAGATTTAAATCGAGGAAAAGCTGAAGCTTTGGACTAGTCTTCAACTCTGTTTTTGCAATAATAGAAATCGAGGTAAGTTCGTATAAGTTATATGCTTATTAAATATTGTTTTGATTGATTATTATTTAATGATATGTTAGATATAAAATGATTTAGTAATAATATGATTGTTGGTTTACTTGATAGTTTAAAGGTCCCGTTTGAACCTAAAGAATGCTTAGGATACAAATGGCATGTCATTAGGGATTATAAGTTTTGGGTGCTGGCCCTGGATGTCCTACTGATGGTTATGGTCCTAAATTTGTTTCAGATTCTTCACAGCTCGTATAAGCAACATCGTGTGGCTAACATCCAGACCCATAGCTCATGTGAGCAAACCCATTTCACAGCTCGTGTGAGCACTATTGAAAGGGTTATGGTTATATGGAAAGGTGTTCCCGAGTATCTGATGTTATTTTGTATGGTTCAATGGGTAAGTAAAGTAAAATGGAAAGGCTTCAGGTTCATATGAAATAGAAATTTTATATGTGCAAAATAATGAAAAGAGGCATTATTTGAATATGTAATGTAATGTGAATGAATGTAATTCATTCCATGTTATGTGCCATGTTATATAAGTGATGTGTTGTTAAGCCATTTACTAATGATGTGAATTGTGGTGAATAGGAAAGTCAAGTACCTTTATGGTTTAGTAAGTATGAGTGAATGACTAAATGTTAAAGAAATGTAAGTTTAAGTTTCTCTTATATGAGCTTACTAAGCACTAGTTGCTTACGTAGTTGTTTTCCTCTGTTTTGTAGATCATTAGAAATTCGATTGGTTGGAACCTTGCCGGAGTCCTATCACCTTGTCAAACAATTTCTTTGGTAGTTTTTGGTTATTTTGGCTATGGTTATAAATGGCATGTATAGGGCTTTTATATAATGAAAGTTATTATGTATGTTATTTGGCTATCATAATATGTATACGTCTTTTGTGCACATAGTTGTTTGGACTTATAATTCTTGACAAGTATGTATCTTTTGGTCACTTTTAAGTATAAGGTAAAAATATGATTTGAACTATGCTTATGTGAGATGATAATGGATAAATTATAAGTGTGAGATGTAGGTTGCGAGTATAAAACCATGTTATTTAGTTGAGTTGTTTAGATGTGTATATTGTGGAACCAATGATGGTACATTGGTTGATTGATGAAAATGAGTTGTATATGTGTGATTTTGGCATGTTTCGGTAGATGTGTATTAAATAGGTCTAAAGGTTGACAAATGGTATGCTTGTGGCTCAAGAAAACATTTTTGGTAAACTTGAATTTGAAGGCAAATTTTGGAACACACGTCCTGAGACACAAACTATCACACAACCGCTTGTCACACATGGCCTACTCACACGGTCTGTGTCTTATTTGTTTTCATTGCAGGTTGGTCCACATGGGCATAATGAGTTACACAGTCGTGCGACTTTGAGCTACACAATCACAGTGAGTTACACGGTATGGTCACATGGTCGTGAGACCACATATTACATGAGCACATTTAGTTAGACTGTTAACATACACAGGCATGTGAAGTAGTGTAACACCCCTTTACCCTTTTCCGGCATCTGAATAGGATTATGGAGCGTTACCATTCAGAACTACGGTTTATAACATGAATTAAATAAAATTAAACATTGTATAGTTTAGTAATATATCTTATTAACCCCTTTTATGTACATTTAAGGCCATGGAATATGTTAAGAACAAACTGGAACTCAATCAGAAGCTTATAAACTTATTCGTAAAATTTCTAAGATTTCTTTTAATGAACAGTACCATATGACATGCCTGTGTTGTCTCCCCGTGTGACTCATACGGCTAGGACACGCCCGTGTCCTCTACTCGTGTACTTCTCTAACTTGTTGCTCATGAACAAACTAGTTTTACACAGCCGAGACACAAGCCCGTGTGCTTAGTCTGTGTGGATTTATTTTCAATTCGAACCTAGTGCAGTTTTTACACGGCTAGGCACATGCCCGTATACTGTGGCCATGTACTACACATAGCTGAGACATATGCCCGTGTCTCTGCCTGTGTGACCATACCTGAGCATTCTGTTGCTAATTTTTTTTTAAATACAGAGGACACACGGTCTACTCACATACCCGTGTAAGGGCCGTATGTCTCACATGGTCTGATCACATGCTCGTGTGCCAGGCCGTGTGGACTCAAAATGAACCTTATAGTCCAAGTTTACCAACCTTGCAAACTTTAATAACAAGCAACTTAAATTCAATCTTTCAACCAATCCAAAACATGATTAAATATATCCATTTCACATTCAAATAATCAATGTTACGATCTAACTCGAGTGTATTAGTAAGTGTTTAACATAAAACTTCTAGACATTGTACTTTGGTACTAATTGAATCAATTTAAATTAAACTATATAAAATATTATATTATAAACATAACTTTTCATTTATGGGCTAACCATTATCATTTTTACACAAAATTAGCTTCAAAGGACAACCTAGGTACATGCCATTTCTCAAAATAAGAAACATCACCAAGTATTTGAGTTCGGGCTTGTCTTGGATGCCGAGTTGTTAGTCACTTTATACCTAACCTGTGCACAGAAACAAACCGTACGCTGAGTATACACTCAGTGGTATTTCTATAAACTAATACTTAAATCATTATTAACACAAAATGCTTTTAAGCTACTAAATTTCAAATCTAATAACACTAATTATATTCAAAGTTCTTTCTCAATAAAACATTCAGTTCAAATTAATATCAATCAATAACAATCGATTTTCAATACAGTAGCACAGTCATTCAATAGTCCAGTACGGTAATTTATCCCTATTAACATTACTTGGACCTTGTTGGAAACACAGATCCAACCAACACACTAGTACGACACATTGTGCCTCATCGGCATTGCCAAAGAAAATAGTAACAGTACGGTACATAGTACATTATCAGATTAAACCAAAGTAACAGAAATAGTATGACACACAAAGTGCCTCATCGACACAAAGTCGAAGTAACGGTACAACACTATTAGTGCCTCATCGACCCATGGTCGAAGTATCTCAGTACACTTCCAATCCTATGGCATGCCAATTATATCCAATCTAGCCTGACATTGTTAATAGGGTATACAAATTTATTTTAAATTTCAGATAGCATTCAAATTACAATTCAATCAACACTTCCAAAATAAGAATAACAATACTTACCTTTATTTTACTTATCATTTACAATAATAATAAAAGTAACAATCAATTACTAAGTTCGGTTTATAGAAATACAAATCGTAATTTTTTTTCGGATTACTCCTCATCTGCCTTCTCTTTTCCTTTTTTTTGTCGATGTCTCCGGTACTATGTTAGCTACGGAAATTAAACAATTCATACTATTAATACAATAATAATTCACAATGAATAATTGAATTTTTATTTAATGTATACCTAAATTTTCAATTTAATGCTAATTAACACATTTGTTTTTATCACTCAACTTCATACTTCATTTCTATTCAATTTTCTATCATATTCACCTTAACCATTAAATATTCATGGTAAAACCCTAATCTCAAGTTTCTTTCAATTTAGTCCCTCAAACATAAAACTTATAGCTTCTTTTATAATTTAATCCCTTAATCAATTCTAACTTGAAATTTATTCAATTAAATCCCTAATTCAACAATTTGTTCAACATAACCCATGACTAAAAATCTATTAACTTTCAAAATTTCCACTTGTATCAAGTAATATTTGTCCCTAGGACTCCAAAAACATCAAAATTATAAAGAAAGGGACTTAATTGACTTACCAAATTAAACTTCAAGCTTCAAAACCCTAATTTTCCCTTTTTCTTTTTCTTTCCTTCTTTCTTTCCCTAATTTTGTTCCACTTCTGTTTCTTTTTCTTTTGTTTCTTTATTTCATTTCTTTTATTTACTTTATATTTTATTATATTATATTATTATATTAATATTATTATTATATTATATACTTAAGTATTAAGTATAAATATATGTATATTATACATACACATGGAATTATATTTTCCATACATTTGGTACTATTCCCTTTTATGGGTTATTTGCTAATTTAATCCCTTCAATTTTCTTTAGTCTATAATTAAACTTTTGTACAATATTCAATCTAGTCCTTTCACTAAAGTAACCTTAATTCAAGCTAATTCACTTAACTAAAATCTAATTAATCACTCAACTAACTTCGCAAATATTTTTAATAAATATTTACGAACCTGATTTTTTGAATTAGTAAGCCAGAAACACAATTTCCAATACCCGTAAGTTTCGGGTCATTACAAGTAGTCATACGAGCGTGTGAAGTAACCACACGGTTGTGTGACCTTTGTTTTCAAATTTTCCAAATTTTTCTGTTTTGTTTCAAAAGGTTCCCAATATGTTTTTAATTTGTTTTTAGGGCCCCAAAAGCTCGATTTAAGGCCCAAATGTGTATGTTTTCTATGATTGGAATGAAATATTAGAATATATATTTAAGTTGAATTATTTATTCTGTTTTGAATTTAAAGGTTCTGTTTTATACAATAACATTCCGTAATCCTAATCTAACGATGGAGGTGGGCTAGGGGTGTTACATTTACCCATTTGTAATTTGTCGTACTGTGATATTTATAAATTAATTAGCTAGAATTCCTTGTTGCATGCTTGGTCATTGTTGGACAATCTTGTCACCCGGTCTTCTTTGGGTTCGATCCTCAGAATACTCGGCATTCCATTGTAACACTATAAATATATATTACAACTGACATTTAACACTTACAGTCAAAGCCACATTTCATTTCTTATACATTTTGTGTAAATTTCTCTACTCGGTGTCTGTACACTTTTGAGCAGTCATTCACCTTGTTGAAGGCCTCTATAGGGTGTGAATTGTTTAGAGAGAGAACCATTTACCATGACCTAATATGAAATAATAGAAATACATTATTAGATTACATTGATCTATTTTGGGTTGAATCTCATGAACTTTAGGATAGCACTAATGAAAACCTAATTAATTCCATTAAACGCCTTACTCATGTTAATTTGGAACGCCTAACTAATTTCACTATCGAGGATGATATTGTTAAAGATTATGCGTCTATAGACAAATACATTCCAGAACTGAGAAATCAATTTTGGCAAGATCCTTTAAAGATATTAACCAACACATTTGATATGATCTTGTAAGCTACATTACAAAGATTGATGGTTAGTAACCAATTGGGGAAACTTGACTATCTCTTTTGGGGATAATAGTAATGATGGTTTTGTGGAGCTCATTGGGAAGAAAGCTTGATGCAAGAAAGGAAAAATTTTGAGTTAGTGGTGAATGGACCCATAATGTCCCAAAATTGTTGGTAAAAGAGTCCAAATTTACTATCAATGCTAACGAATTTTAAAGGTCCAAATAGGAAAGTTGTTGGAAAAATTGCATTTTATGGGAACTTTGAGGCATATTCTTAATAGGTAAAGGTGGAGAGTTGAATCATAAAATTATGGTTTCATATTCTACTCCATGAGACCTTTACAACGGCATATCATATGCTCAAAATGGTTGAGTAATGAATGAAAAATTGATGCTCAAAGTAAGCTACTTAGAAATATTGAGGAAAAGTAAAGGCTTAGATCCCACATTGGTTAAATACCAAGAGTGGGATGTGTATATATATGTGAACCCTCTTGAAGGGTAATTGAATGACTAAGCTTGTAACCCTGCCTCACGCGTAGGGGGTACAGGTCCAAACCCGATGGGGTTGTGGCGCACCCGCACGACGTGGGCAACGCGAAATGTCTGGATCGTTTAGACCCAAATGGGTCGGTGAATATTTTAGCCCAACATGATTTTATTTTTCTTCAGTAGACATAATCTGCTTATATATGGATAGTATCTAATTCCAATCAATTTGATTTAAAAAATTAAATCAATTTGATTTTTTGGCTTCTTAATGACAGATTTTGTGGTTATTTCAAAAATTTTCCACCATCCTAAATGCTTATAAAAGGTTGTGTATTTTGTAGAAATTTACACACAATCACACTCTCTCACACTGAAACTCTTTTGCTCTCAAAACTCTTCTTTTTCTTCTTCGAATTTTTCAAACGTTCCGGTGATAGAAAAAGGCAATGTTCGTTCGTCGATTATTGTAGAGGTGCTACTACTTTGATCACTGTTGTTGTTGCATCGTGGGAGACATTCAACAAAAGTTTCTCTAAGTGCCGTAGGAGTAGCCGAATCTGTCTTAAGGAAACTATGTTTCACAGGCCTCAACATTTCGTAAAATCTCTATTCTTCTTTATTTCAAATTTTTTATTACGATTTTGTTTGTTTTTCATATTTCACAATTTAATTATAAATTTTTCTATTTATATTTTATTTATATAAATATTTATTTATTTATATTTATCTATTTTGTTTCGCTAACTTGTGTATTGTCCAACAAAAGCCGCTACTTGACTTCTTATTCTAAGAAGGGTATGTCTAGGAGAAGTTGGTCATCTTAAGAGAGGCATAGAATATGTAAATTCCTAAAGCTATTCTTAATAAAGTGAGAATAGGTTGGCTTAGGTCTACAGTGAATTCCTTCAAAATTGTTCAAAAATGCTTTTTGATTGATGTAGGATCCTCAACCCAAACATTATTAAAGTTTTAGCATGATTAATGATTGATGATTCATATAGCTAGGGGAGTATGTTGTTCATTAATGAAGTTCCATTATTTTTATTATGTATGGGCTTTTTTGTATTTCATTTATTGTAGGGTTTTGTCAAAATGCCAAAGGATAAGATTGTTAGAAACTTTGGCTGTTGAACTTTTCTATTGAACTTCTTATGGCAACTTGAGTTTTAACAAACTTTTGTAACAAACAAAGTTGTAGCAGCCCGTTTTTAGTGAAATTAGAACAGTGATTTCGAGATCACAAATTTGAATTCAAAAAATTTATTTTATTATTATTTTATTTCCTACAACATGATAGTAGTACTATATAAAAATTTCGTTAAGAAATTTTACCGTTTACATGCTCAATTTGAAAAAAAAGGACTAAATCGTGTAAAGCATAAAAGTTGAGTTCTAGTAGCTAGAAGTATTAAATAGCTATAGAACCTTAACATAAGAGTCCTTATATGGTAACTAGACCACTAATGAAGATAGTAGAATGTGATGGCTTGGCATTTATGTAATTAATATTGTTTTTAAAGGTTAATTAAGTAAATTGGTAATTAATGATAAATTAAATAAAACCAAATTAAGCTTTCATCTTTTTCATCTTCATTCAATAAAAAATTAGAGAGAAAAGAAGCCATTTTTGAAGCTAGGTTTGGCCATGCTTGTCTTGCTTGATTAGGTATGCATTTTTGTCCTGTTTTTAAAAATTTTTATATTTTCGAGATCGTTGTAGCTTAATCTAGTTAGCCTGGGGACTAATTTGTGAAAATTTTAAACTATTAAGGTTTTAGCATTAATGAATATACATGAGTTTTGATGTCTGATGACAGAAAATGGATAGTTGTTGGTAGATAAACAAATTTTGCAAATAGATTTTTGATGAAATTATCAATTAGGGATTAAATTGAAAAATAGAAAATTTTACATGGTGAAATTGTGAAATAAATGAAATATAGGGATTGCTAGAGACCTAATTGATATTCAGCCATAGTGGGTTGTGATGGAATGTAACACCCCAAACCCGGCCTAGAAGTCTAGACCAAATTCAGAATGCTACATTGATAACCGAAGTGATCGTGTGAAAATTTTACAATTCAAGTTGTTCAAATTTTTATTTCCGAAAACGTTTATTCCAAGGCAAATCAAAAACATTTAATCATTTAAAGTTCTGTTCGAAAAGTTCCAGTCTAAAATGTACGAATAAAACATTTAACGAAAGTTGTACCACAATATTATAAAAACCTTACAGTTTATAAATTTACCAAATAGTAAAGTCATATAAAAATCAAAAACTAATACTCCATACTATTGAAACTGTTCGAGACCTTTGCGTACTGAGTCCAGCATTCCAGAATTCAGAACTGTACCTGAAAGGGGAAATAGAAGAGGGGGTGAGCTATTCGAACTCAGTGTGAGATCAAACAAATCAAACTACAGAAGGGAAGCCAGGAAACTAGAAGCAGTTCAGAAATCGAACATACTTACAAACCGACTAAAACAAATACAGACCATATGTAACTTTACAGTCATATGGCTCTATCATACACAGTAACGGTAATTCCCAATAGTCACAAACTGGGCCTAAACACTTTTCCAGAATCAGTATCAGTTTTTAGTTGGGGCCTTAGTTTCTCTCAGTAACTATCCAGTCAAACAACAGCAATCATATCTACAGAATCCTCTTAGGCACAAGAGCCTTTCAGTCAATCACATCCAAATACAGTATCACGTTCAGTCAAACATATCATTCAGACATCTTTATCAAGCATTACAATCACATTCAGTCACACACATACAATCAGATGCATATGAGTGCAAATGAGTTATAAAATAACCTACCCATCCAGCCAACACACCATCTTCGTCCAACCCTACACTTCCTTTGGGGATTTAATCAACCCACCCATCCCTACACTCCGAGTAAGACCTCGAAAAGCCCATCCAACCTTATACTCCATAGGATGTCACCTTGTGTTGCTCGACAACGATGATCATCAGCATTGTCCTTGACCCTCTGAGAATTAGGGCTAACAGTGTACAGATAAATCACCAGTCTCATGTATTACGCAGCAATGCTAACTTATAAGCTGTACAGTGCAATGCGATAAATCATGGTACAGACGTATAGTATGAACTGCCGAATTACATAAAGGTACGAAGCGTAGCTAACGTACTTGTGGTACAGTGCAATGCGATTATCCGCTATACTATTATGATGTCATCCCGAGTTGCCCGGCAACGATGATCATTCGCGTTGTCCACGACCCTAAGGGTATTAGGACTATCAGAATGTAGATAAACTGCCAAATCTTAAATCTCCCTTCTCTTCGACATCCCGCCCAAAATAATTTATACATATGTATGTATGTATGCAGTCAGATGTACAGAACCAAAATACCAGTCTCAGATAATTAACCAGAAGCAGACATTCACATCCAATCAATCAAACAGTACCCATTGCACATACACTCACCCAGTTAATTGGGTTCAAAATCAAACATGTGCACATTCATATATCGAATTAAGTAACTACTTATCACACAACCAATCACAAATGCACACATATCAATCCCAGATCAAGGCCATAAATACCCTTAAAAAGGCTTAGTCGAGGGTTGGAACACACAGAGTCGCATTTGTACTTACCTTTAACCTAAAACCAAAGTTTGGCGAGATAGGGCCACATGCCCATGTGCCCTGGCCATGTGGAACAACCTAGGCTATGTGGGGGTCCAAATGCCTATGTGAAGGGTAGCACACAGTCGTGTGACAGAGGCACACGCTCGTGTGAAGTAAGGTCATGGCCGTGTGAACAGGCCGTGTAACTCTCTGTCCAAAATCACTAAATAAAGTGTAGGGAAGATATGGCCGTGTGAGGGTCTCACAAGCCCGTGTGCCCACCAAACATGACCGTGTGCTCCAAAGCACATGCCCATGTGGAATCCTTAATCCCCAAATTAGTCACACGGCCGTGTGGCCAGCCGTGTGACTCCAAATCTTAAATCTCTAATTCCCAAATTCACACGCCCATGTGAAATTTGAAAACTTTCCCTAAATCGGCCACACGGCCGTGTGGCCAGGTAGTGTGGCACATAATTTGGCCTGGAAACCCTAATTCCCAAATCCACAAGGCCGTGTGTCGCGAAACCACCCTAAATCAGTCCCAAAACCACCGTTCCAGCCATCGTAACAGTCCCTAGCCTTTACCCTATCAACATACATTAGAATTTGGAGTATTCCACTCACTTTCAGCGTTCAGAAAACCAAAACCAAAGCATTTAAACACACATACATGATAGGTCAGATCAAAAATTTGGGAAAACTAAAATAATGTAGATAAGGTTAGAATCCCACACCTGTTACGTGATCAGGGATGACGACAGAAAAGCAGAAATCTGGATGCTAACAATCCAAAATTGATTTTTGAGTATATTTGAAAAAGAATAGAAAAATAGAAAGCAAAAGAAGAAGAAAAGAAAAGCAGAAACGTGACAAAGAAAGTGAAAGAATAAGAATAAAAATAAATAAACAAATAACTAAAACAAACCCAGCATCACTTTAAAAAATAAAATAAAAAATAACCTGCACACCCAAAGACTCGAACTTAGAACTTCAAGGTACACTAACACTCCACTTCGCCACTAGACCAGCAGGCCCAAATGCACAACTAATCACTTATGTGCAACCTTCTCACTATTCCTATGCTCAAAACCCAAAACTTCTAGGCCAAAAATTCGGGGCGTTATATGGAATTTCATGAATTTCCATTTTTATAAGCTAAGGACTAAATTGTATAGAAATTAAAAGTATAGGGGAAAAATAATAATTTTTCCAAAATATGATTTTCGGCTAAATTGAATGAAATATATATTGAATTGAGTTACATTTATCCATATAGATCAAGATAGACCTCGTACGGCTTTAGATCGGGGCAAAGATAAAGTCTTAGATTAGTTGCCTCAGTATCTATATTTACTCGTCGAGGTAAGTTCGTGTGATTAAATTGTGTTTATATGTTTTATATAGAATTATGTATGAATTATGAATTGAGATATATATACACGGTTGCATATCCAACGAAGTTCGATAATTACCGAGCCCCGTTTGAACCTTAGGAATTTGTAGGATACAAATGACATGTCATTAGGGTTTACATGATTCGGGTGCTGGTCTTGAATGTTCTACTGATGGCTGAGGTTTGGCATGTGTTACGGATACTCCACAGCTCGTGTGAGCAGCATTGTGTAGCTACGTTCTGACCCACAACTCATATGAGCAGACCCATTTTCACAGCTCGTGTGAGCATACCTATTCACAGCTCGTGTGAGGATACATGTACAGGATTTGACGGATTACAGTTATATAATTTAGTACACTATGAATGAGCTGTCCCGGGTATACAATGGTATTTTAAATGGTTCAACGAGCAATATTCTGATACTAAATGGTAAGAGTTCAATACGAACTATTACAAGGACACATATGAATTACATGGAAATGTTGTTGGATGGTATATGGAAAATTGAATTGGATGATACATGTATATGAAACTTAATCAATTGTTGTGCTCATCCATGATTATTGGTTTATATATGTATTTACATGGCTAACATGGTTGATGTATATGTGCTTAGGCATTTGGCCAAATTATGTTGGGATATGCTATGTTTACTTACCTATTATGTGACTTAATGGTAAGTTTTATTCTACGAACTTACTAAGCATAAATGTTTACTCTTTGTTATTTTTCATGTTTTATAATGAATCGGAAGCTCGTTCGGGTTGGAAGCTTGTCAGAGCTATATCACACTATCCATTGACTCTTTTGGTACTTTCAGATGTTTAATTTTGGTTATAATGGCATGTATAGGCATTTTTGCTAATGTTGGCCTATGTGTTTTGGTTGATGAAATATCCAATTGGTTTGGCTTGGGTTATGGCATTTTGGTGATAAAATGAACTTAGTTTTGGCATGTAAATGATAGCCTTAATATGAATGATGTTTGGCATGATATGCTTGAATTATGGAAGATGAAGTTATTGTTTAAATATGCATATTATATATGTCATGTGTCTTGTTTGGAAATGTGGTGAACTGGTACTTTGTTTTGAATGGATCATATGGTTATTGATGTTATTCGTTGAATGGTATATTTGACACCATTTGGTAAGTTTTTTTTTTTTTTTTTGGTTAGTAAATTCAATGGTATGTATTGATACAAATATGCCTAAAAGTTAGTTGAGTATTTTGGTCAAATAGAGTACATGATTATACATGTTTACATGTTGTCATTTGAGGTGCCTAAGGGCATATTGGTTGTATGTGATTATACTATATGTATGAAGCTAGAATATGCATGAATTTGGTATCTTGTTATGACTTATATATATGTGCACTTTTGGTTGTAGGTATATGCCTTGATGGGTGAGAAAAATGGCTTGTAAAATGGCCTATTTTCCTCTACACGGGTAGAGACACTGGCATGTGTCTTAGCCGTGTGTGACACACGGCCAGGCGACATGGTCGTGTGTCCCTTGTAGCTTTCGAAGGGTTGCAAGTCAGGCTGTTACACGGCCTAGCACACAGGTGTGTGGGGTTATTTTGAAGGGTACACAGCCTGGCACATAGGCTTGTGGCTTGGCTTTGTGACCTAAGTCAATGAGTTACACGGGCACAGGCACGGGATGGGACACGGCCGTGTGACCCCTGCAGTGTTGAAAATTTTCAATATTTTTTGAAAATTTCTCTGATTTTTTGATTTAGTCCCAACTTGTTTTTAACACGTATTTTGGCCCCCGAAGGCTCGTTTAAGGGACAATATGTATGTTTTGACTTGATTTTAATATGTGTTCATTTGATTTGAAAACTCTGGTAACGCTCCATAACCGTATTCCGGTGATGAATACGAGTTAAGGGTGTTATAAAAAGTATTTTATTGAATTGGAAAATTTAACTTGTAACATTTTATATGTTATGCTTAATTATCAAGATAGACAACAAATTAGATTTTTGTTGTAAAAACGAGATGAGATAATATCTTTGTAGAGTCCATTTACAAGAAGTCACCTTTAATAGACAAAAAAGAGTTTAAAGTTTTTTGGGACCTTATATAATTGAGTTCTAAGGCCAAATTTGATCAGCTTTTGGAGGAGATCATAATTTCAAAACTCGGTATTTATCTAGTATCTTTGAAATTTAAAAATCAAGTGGATAAAAGGTTTGTCTTGTTGTGATAAAATGTGTGGAATATGACCTATATAAGGAAGCCAAAAATCACTATTTAAGGGTGAAATTTTTTAGAGTGTTTTTATTATTTGGGAATACTTTATGGGCTTTTCGCTCTTAATTACTCTAAGTATTTCTTGGAGAGGTTACAGTTGTATGTAAGGTATTTAGATAGATTGAATGTAAGCAATTGGGAAACATTGAGACGACAATTACTTAATAGTGTGCGTAGATTGGGCTTAAATAAACTATTGTATTGGGAAGATTGTTTCTGAATTTATTTTCTATATCATGCTTCGTAGAAGTAGGATTGTTTATTCCGAATTGCATTAACAATTTTGATCTCTTGCTAATCTTTACCCTCATGCGTAACTTGCAAAACAATTTTATCGAAAACCTTGTTACAACATCTATTTCGACAAAAACTTTAATAAAGGCAAAACGAAATGATTTTTTTAGATGTATCTATAACTTATTTGAATAGTTAAAATTAATAAAGGAAATAATTCTAACATATCTTGCTTGGTTAATTGTTGAAAGGGAAGGAAATTATTTATTTTAAATTAAATTTTAAAATTTAAAATTTTACACAATAACATATAATAATTAAATTAAATTAAAAATTATAAAAATCAATATTCTTCATAAATCACAATTCATTGAAATATTTGTTTAAAACAAAAATGCAATAAATGTTAATGTCTAAAAGATATTTTAAAAATAAAGCATCCAGAAAAAGATAGAAGTGAATAATAAGATTATTAATTTTTTGAAACAAATTAAAAGAATAGAAACCTAATAATCCAAAAATGTCTCTTTATTCCATTTTTATATTTTTATTTTAGGATTTTTTATTATTATGAAGAAATATTTTTATACCATAAATTTTTCTTTATTTTTTTGAGTAAGATAATCTTAAAATTTCAAAATTAAAGTTAAAAGAGTACCAAGATGGTGTAAAAAAACAATTAACAATCTTAATTGTCTTCATTATTAGTAGCAATATTGTTTACTAAACTCAAATAGTGGTATGCACAATAACTTTAAAAATTAATTAATGAAAAAATAAGGTGTGAATATCATCTGCAATGCACCAATTGAATTGGGTTTATTCTTAGACAAATTAAATCTTGGAATCGATGCTTTATTTTATTCTCCCTCTCTAAATTAGTCAACCATAGTGATAGAAAGGATTAATTAATCTAATCCGTGCAAAAAACGAATCTGTTGCCACTTTATGCCTTTGGAGAGTTTGGCCTAAAAATATGGAAGACGAGCTGTACTTTAATTCAATTGAAGAATTTGTTTTATGATATTAATGTTACATATTTATCTACTTTGGGTTAAGTTTTGACCTCCATAAGTAAACCTTTTAAACTATATATAATAATCTCTTGGTCAGTAAAATTCAACAACTCTAAGCATAATTCATGTATGTAGTTAGATGCGTCAAGGAATGAAAAAGATTAAAAACTATCCAAAATGGCAAGTAATGTTGCCCTATTCATCTTCATGTCGGGATTTGGTTAATGCATCTTGATCATTATCTTATTTAAATTAAATTAATTAACCCCATATTCGTATTACATATCTACACCATCATTAGGAAGCATAGAAACATAATGGACCCTACTCACCCTAAACAACTCTTAATTCTCACCTTTTAATTTATCAATTGTCAAGCTAATTGGCGGATGTTACGCCATTTACTTCTTTTCTTTCAACTTTACAATTTGCTACTTTAGTTAAACGTTCAAGTTTAGGTTCAACAAATAAAGGTTTACCTTATCTTATTTTCTCCCCTTATTAACTGAGTATCATAAACTATAACCTCCAATGTTTTCCTAGTCTGGAACATAAAATTACTCAAGACCATTTTCAAACCCGATTCATATTGTAGTGGTTGAAACCAAAGGCGAATGCCAAACATTTTTCTTAGGGCCTAGAAGTAGGGATGGCAATGGGGCTAGTATGACGGCCTTTTGCCTGCTCCAAACTCACCTAAAAGTTTTTTTAATCTGCCCCAAACTCGCATTGATCTCAATTTCTAAGAAAAAGTTCACCCAACCCAAAATTTAATAAAGATCCAACCTCAACTCAATCTGACTCAAATTTTATCTTCTTCTTTTTTTTTTTTTTCATTTTCCAGTCAAATTCGATAATCCCTTGTTGTCCCTTAAGGAAAAAGCAATCTCCATTTCTGTAGAGAGCTTTCATGTGGTAATTTTGGTTTAAATTTTCAAGGAACACCCAATTTCCCTGTCGAAACCATTTTTTAAAGGATGTTTGAAAAACGGGGATCAACTTTTGAAAAACGAAAACGGGAGTCGCCACCAACCTTTTTTAGGTGTGATTGGATCACCTTATAAAACGTTTTGGTATACGAAAATTAAGAAAATAGGTTCGGGAGTCGGTTACGTACGAGGAAGGATTAGCACCCTCGCAACGCCCAAAATTGGTACGAAATTGAATAGTTTTCTGTCTTAATGTCAAAAATTTGAAAGGATTTAAAAATAGGATCCCTTTTTTAAAACCGAAATTATTTAAGTTGAAAAATCGATATTCCTTAGCTCCGAAAGAATACAAGCATCACATCCAGCATGATAGGACACGATATTCTTAAACTCTCATAACTGAAATCATCTCGTGATTTACAAAATCTATTTAGAAGGATACTTTAGACATTTAGATAAACGGAAAATCGCAACCCAGTATGTTAGGGCACTATTTCCCGAATTCCTAAATACGAAAAACATTGCCTCATTTTAGAAAAACTTTTGGATAAAATATGACAATTAAATGAAATATATTTTTAAAATAATGATTTGAGTAAAATTTAAAAAATAATTTACTAAGAGTAATACTAAAAAATTATTAAAAATGAAATAGTTTGATATGATACTAAAATTATTAAAAAATTAAAATATATAAAAAAAATCAGGGAAACATGGATTAAATCAAAAAAGGGTTGAAAAACAAAGGTGAACAAAGAATAAAATAAGAACAAACCGTAGAAAATAAGAACGTAAGAGGGAGAGAAATTTGAGTGAAAGCTCTAAAAAAATTTATTGTTTCCCAAAACTCTAGTGTGTTTACAATGAAGGGAGAGGCCTCTATTTATAGTTGAACCTCCTCGAATCCAACGGTACAGATCAATTACATCAACGGTTAAGATTAAAAGGTATCTACAAATTAAATCTCTAAAATTACAAAATCATATCTTCTAAGATTGCATATCATATCTAAGATTGTAATCATATCTAAGATTGCATATCATATCTAAGATTGCAATCATATCTAAGATTGTATCATATCTAAGATTGTATATCATTGAAGATTATATTTCCATATGAGTCAAGCTTGTAGATGGACCTTAAATCTTTTCAAGTAATGGGCCATTCCGATCGGGCCAAATTATATTTGTAATTCTGGACTGAACTTGGACTTCGTTTTTTTTTGGGTTTATTATTTTTGTTTTTGGACTTATTTCTGGGCCCGGGCAAAATTGAGTGTCTACAGCTGCCCCTCTTTGCTCATTACTTGTAACAGGAATATAGCAAAGACTATAAAATGACCAATTTTGCCCGGGCTCGCCGAGTCTTGAGTTCTTGATCCTTAATCTTCTTTAAATGGCCTCTTGACGGCTTCAATCGCTTCACCGCAACTCGTGAAGGCGATATCTGCTATCTTTGATTCTGCTCCCCGCCTAATACAGAGACGCCAAATCATTATCTTCGATCTGCTCCCCGTCTAATACAGAGATGCCAAATCTGCTTCTTCAATCTGCTCCCCCGCCTAATACGTAGATGCCAAATCATTATCTCCGATTTGCTCCTCGTCTAATACAAAGATGCCAAATCATCATCTTGGATCTGCTTGATGTAAACACATGAAGGTCAAATCATTATGTCTTCGATCCGCTCCCGCCTAATACGAGAGATGCCAAATCATCTTGGATCTGCTTCAATGAAGGTCCAATCATTATGTCTTCGATCCGCTCCCCGCCTAATACAGAGATGCCAAATCATCTTGGATCTGCTTCAATGAAGGTCCAATCTGTTATGTCTTCGATCTGCTCCCCGTCTAATATAGGGATGCCAAATCATCTTGGATCTGCTTCAATGAAGGTTAGATCTGCTATGTCTTCGATCTGCTCTCCGTCGAATATGGAGATGCCAAATCTGTTTCTTCGATTTATTCTCTAACAGTACAGAGACACCAAATCATCTTGGATCTGCTTCAATGAAGGTCAGATTTGCTATGTCTTCGATCTGCTCTCCGTCTAAAACAGAGATGCCAAATCATCTTAGATCTGCTTCAATGAAGGTCCAATCTGTTATGTCTTTGATCTGCTCCCCGTCTAATACAGAGATGTCAAATCATCTTGGATCTGCTTCAATGAAGGTCAAATCTGCTGTGTCTTTAATCTGCTCCCCGTCTAATACAGAGATGCCAAATCATCTTGGATCTACTTTAATGAAGGTCAGATCTGCTGTCTTCGATCTGCTCCCCGTCTAATACAGAGATGTCAAATCATCTTGGATCTGCTTCAATGAAGGTCAGATCTGATGTGTCTTCAATCTGCTCCCCGTCTAATACAGAGATGCCAAATCATCTTGGATCTACTTTAATGAAGGTCAGATCTGTTGTCTTTGATCTGCTCCTCGTCTAATACAGAGATGCCAAATCATCTTGGATCTGCTTCAATGAAGTTCAGATCTGCTATGTCTTCGATCTGCTCCCCGTCTAATACAGAGATGCCAAATCTGCTATCTTCGATCTGCTCCCCGTCTAATACAAAGATGCCAAATCTGTCATATTGGATCTACTTCGATGAAGGTCAGATCTGCTATGTCTTAGCCTATTACCCTACTGCTTAGGGAGTTAAGGCACATCAATCTTCATTGTCCCTTGAAGAACATAACCTGTATAATGCATATGAGTTCATGCCTAATGATTAGGATGCTATGATCGAAATGAGTCAAGTGGTCCTAATTAAACGTGTTATAATGCAAAATGTTTATGAAAATAACTCCTATTTCGGACGTCATCACTCATTCATCTATCGAGCTTTCCACCTCGTTCTTCTCGACATATCAATCATACTCTGCTTGTATGCCTCGAATCTTCTCCATCAATTTGGTCTACCGTACCATTCCCCGAATGTTACGACCCACTGAAGATGTTTATGAAATGATCCTTTCTTAAGATCAATATTGCTTAAAACATCCAACCACCTTTTAGACTGAAGAAGAAAATCTCTCGAGTATCTCCAACCCATACATATAAGAATTCCTTAAACAATTGTCTTATTTCAGTTTCTTGTATTATCTAGAAATTTCCAGAGTAATATGCAAAACTTCGTTTGTGAAGATATTTCAGTTCATCTATCATTATTTCAATGCAACATGCTTTATGAATAATGAGAGACAAATAAATTGATCCTGAGGATAATTAGATTTGGACAAATTATTGGAAGGAATGCAAAAAGATTAAATTGAGAACATATCTTTGCAAAGAAAAAGAATCCAAAGATAGTAAATAGGATGTAAATCGATGCCCCTGATATATCGCCGCTTGAGCGTCTATACACCAGATCCATAAAGACTTTCTTAAGTTCAACATGTGTTTAAAAGATCCAAAGTAATTCGTTGATGCCTCAATATGTAACATACTTCACTTCTCGTCGAATCTGATATAGTAAGGTCACTGCATGATTTTCCATATTTGAGCTGCCCTTTCGGGTTTTCAACTCAAAACCCCTTTGGTCACAAGGCGCCCTTTGCGGGTTTTCGTATTGGCCTCTCCATATTTTTTCTCTTTTTTTTTTATTTTTTTTATTTCTTCTTTTTTTTTTTGAAATAGAAGTCCCAAAGTGCCCTTTGCGGGTTTTCACCTTGGCTTCCCTTCTCCTTCAGACAAAGTACTCCTTGACCGGTCCGAATTCACTAGATCAGATAAATTCTTCCTATCCATTTCTTGTTAAAAGTCAGTGCACCTCTAGAGAAAGCCCTCTTCGCAACATATGGCCCTTCCCAATTCGGCATCCTTTTGAATGGGAAGGATCTCTTTCAGCACAAGGTTTTCTTCATGAAATTCTTTTGGACGAACCTTCTTTGTCATAAGTCTGTGTCATCCATTTTGGTACATTTGCTCAGGATGAATACTTTCAAGTTAAGTTTACTAGAGGTATTCAATTCTTGACTCCATCAAAGCTTGGAGGAAAAAATCTTGATTCATAAACCCATGAGAAAAGGATTGCCCCAGCAGCAGTCCTGGTTGTTGTTTGTCAAACCCTACAAAAAGATGGCTCAATGATTCTCAGCAGACAAGAATGAAGTTGCTGACTTTATCTTTCAACCTGGAAAGCTGAGGTACAGAGATTACTCCCGGAGCATACATCCCACTATGACGATGATGTTTCTGAAACATTCCTAATCTTCATCAATTGCCCCCAACTGTGAAGCTGCCAAATGAGCGTAGAATATAGGAGCCACAACAAATATGGCTGTGGTGCTCCTTTGATACATATAGGATAGAGAATGAACAAACTCTTGTAGATCATCAGCCGAAAACCCAGTCTGGTCTAAGAGAACATGATAGTGGGTCTGCCTCGTGATTCCAATCATTCCAGCATGGGTACCAAGGTAAAAATCATTGTTCTTTGGATGGCATACTTTGTTGTCAATGACAAGTACCATGCAAAGACATTGTCGAGATCCTCTGAAAAAAAAAAACTTGGTATGATAGTTTTTCGTACAACAATAACCACAATCTTTAGGGTTCCACTTCTCATCAAGGAACTTGCAAGCCTCAACAACTTGATCAAAACTTGATTGAATTGAGACTCGCTAACCCCATCCCTAAAAATAATGATTTGATCAGGTTTCCTCTTCCCTGAACTTGTATAAAAGTCTAAGAGAGCTTCCTTCATGATACCGTCATCCACTTTGTCAGAAACTGGTTTTGAAGAAAGAATCTATCATTTTAAGCTTTAGAGACTGTGTACGACCTAATACCCCATAGCTGGAAATCAATGGCCACTGCTTGGAGCTAACCATCGCAACTATTGACAGCACATCAGACTGCTCAGGAAAGCCAAACAATGCACCCATTCTAAGGATGATGGTTGGAACCTTTGAAACAACTGGAATTGAAGGTGTTTGCCCCAGCGTAAGCATAGAGAGTAAGCGGTAGTTTCTTATGCCAATTTTTACCAGTCTCGGTCATCTTCTGTAATTTATTTTTCTTATTTTTCTTTTCTTTTGGCAACCTTTGTTGTACTGTGGTATGACGCCTTATCTTTGAAAAGACTGTAAACTTTTGGCATTGTGCAGTTAGATATGATGTTTTTTTTTTTTGAAATAGATGACTATTAACTTTGTAATATTGGCATATGAAGCTATCTCTACCCTCTTAACGGAGCATTCAACAACCACAAAGATGAACCATTGTCAACTTGAAACTTTTGACGGGCCCATAACATACATGCCCTATAAGTCTTGGCTCATTAAATTCGGCATTTATGATATAACCGATGCGATCCCCTTCCATGGTGAACCAACAAAGCCCAAGGCTCTTGTTTATCCCGGTCATTATGAATCCTCTTGCATGTGTTCTTCCGACGTTCCTATGGACATCTATGAATTCCCATAATAGTCCCAACAAGGTCTTGTTTTGTCTCTCTGGTTATGCACGTTCCAATTTCTCAACCTTTCCTTCCTCTAAGGCTAAATTCTCTACCACCTCTTTATGGGGAAAAATTTGCTGCTCTTCTTGCTTTACTATTTCCAACAAATCAGAAGATAGATTACAATCTCTGTCATTTTCAAAGTACTAAGATTCCTCTAAACACATGTCACGCTCAAAAAGGAACTCTGAATCTGTAGTATCATTGCCCATGTCATTGATATTTAGGGACCCATGATAGGCACAAAAGAATATACAATGAATAAATGAATTCAAGCATGACTATTTACATGTTATGAATGCAATTTAGAAAGAATTTTAAAGGTCAAAAGAATATTTATCGGTAAAAGAATGAAAGAATATTTGTTCGTATTGATCATGAAAGATATGTTTTATTGAAACAAAGATGTCCGAACATGAGCCTATTTCACAAATGAAACCTTATTGTTTCTAGGCTTTAAAACAATAATTGTGTTCTAAACATTACTCTAGATTAATCTTTAAATACAATGATCACTTCCACAATTTCATTGTTCAAAACATCCCCAAATGTGCAAAGGCTCAACAATTTTTATTTCTTGGTTCCTTCTTCGGATACGTCATTCAAATCCTCCAACATCAAGTTTTGTTTAAAAGCCCTGAACTTGGCGCATTCTTGGATCCCATGCCCTCTTCTCTTATGGAATTTGCCTTTTTATCTAGATGATAGGGTAACAGATTTTCTGCTCCAGAGGGACCACCGAAGTTTACAACACCCATCTTAATGAACCTCTCAATTGCCTTTTAAAGGCAGTGCAATTCTCAATCGAATGTCCTGTGATTCCCGCATGGTATTTGCATTGAGTGCTCGGATCATACCATTTGGGGTATGGGGGCTGTAACGGTTTTAAATAAAAAGAGGCTACTATGTGTGCGTCAAATAATCTTTGATATAACTCCTTATACGACATTGGGATTGGCGTAGATGTGAGTTTTTCAGAACTCGGTCTCGAATTGGATTCCTGATGGCTAGTAACTCTTGGCTGGCTTATGGTAATCATTTTCACCTCTTTTTCCTTTTTCTTTATTACCTTCGAAGTATTACCTCGAGAGCTCCACTCTCGTCTTTTGAAAGCTTCGTGCTGTTTTGGAAGCTCCACACATGTCTTCTTTGCTTCTTCAATGGCAACAAGATTTGCTGAATTGCCCCTCGAATTGGGACTGAGCCTCATCGAGTAATTTCATCGGTGCCACCATACCACTGATCATCGTTGGAGACTGATAGTAACAAGTACCTCGTCTGGTCGATTTTGGACGCTTATTGGAGTAAAACTTGGGGAATAAACAATGTCCTCAATATCATCCTCAGTGTTGACCACTGGGCTTTTCTTCTTTTCAAGCCCTTCGGCTAGTAATTGCCCCAGCTGGCCAATTACATTTCTTTGGAGCTCTAACATTTGATCACGTATATCTTGTTGAATCTTGGTTAACTGCTCTTGCATCTGTATTTGCCTTTGCTCCAATCTCTCCAACCTTTGTTCCATTTCCCCGGTTAACCTTCTGAAATAATTTTTGCCTAATTAGGGTCTTTTTATGGATTTAAATACATATGATGCAGTGTGATGCAATGCAAATGCATGAATGCAAAAAGGTATCGATTCTGATTCAGTTTCGTTTTAGAAAACGTTATTTAAGGAACAAAAATCTTTTTATAAAATGGATTACAAATATATTTCGTCCATAGGCCTAGAGACTTAACCCTATCCAATAATAATGCTAACTCTCATCCTTTGTCTGACGATGACTCATACATCATACTCAGCGTTCTAGCTTGTATTGCCAAATTCTGCAAGTGTTCAGCAACCTCTCGAATCTGAACTAGGGCCTGTTCCATGACATGATCTCTATCTCTCACTTGATCCCAAAGATGGTGAAGTTCTCTCTTCCACTATTCTTCTCTCGCCTCGAGCTGCTCAATTCGTAGCTCACAGTCCTGTAGTGCTGCTTCTAACCCTCCAATATTGTGCTTCATTTCCTCGGTCTTATCCAAGCTTACCTTGAATTCGATCGCAGAGTTAAGACTTCGGTAATGATGAAGAGACCGTCCAAGTTCAACTACTTTAATCTTTAATCTATGCTTCTCTTTCTGGCTTTCTGCCAAACTCCTTTCTAAGGCTTGATTTTGTGCTTGCATCTCTTGAAACTTTTTCTCTCAATGATTAGCTCTGGTTCTTTCTTCCTGAATCTCTTGCTGCCATTGCTCTGAAGTCTTTCCCAACCCAGCATTTTCATTGACAACTGTATCTTCTTATAATTCTCTTTCAGATCATCTCGGTCTTCTTCTACTTTCCTCTTTTCCTTCTTTACTTTTTCAACCTCAATCTTTTAAACGTCGACGTCTAGGCTCAAATACATCTTTTCCTCTTCTAGTTTCTCGATCTTCTTCCCAAGCTCCAAATTCTTTCTCTCGAACTCTTGTTTCATGACGTCTAATTCTGATGGAACTACTCGTAAGCTTTCCTCCAATGATCAAGCAAATAAGGAAGATCTCCATAGTTTTGGTAGAACAGCTGCCTAACCTTGTCATCCCACTGGGCCCAAATGTCCTTCATCTCCCGAAAATCATTTTGTGTCGAACTGATACGAGTAAAGTCCCACAACTCCAATGTATATCCCTCGATGACACTATCTCCTTTCTCTAACTAGGTTTTCTCTGACCACGCATAAACGGAAGAGTTGTCCTCCACTTTATTAAGATATTCATTCCTCATTACAAAACTTCCTAACTCAGAAATCAAACCTTAAATCGACACCTTTTAATGATGGATGACATGCGATGATGACAAAAAAAACAAGTCAGTATCATATAAAAAGATGTAATAAACAAGCACTTATAAAGGTAGGTACTAATGGTCATCACCATACTACCTAGGGCAAGCACTTAAAGTTTACTATATGTAGTTTGGTTCTAAAGTGAGGGTACCTAAACCAGCAGATTCCTCGGTCCTCACCCATTATAGGCTCATATAGACCAAGTTTAGTTCAGGGGGACACATTTCCCTATGGCCATGCGGAGATGAAAATCTCACGAAGACATAGGTACAGTATCCCGGAAGCAATCCACTAGCTCATACGAAGGTGAAAACCTTACGGAAGCATAGCTTCTCACTCCCACTTAAGGGTGCGACCACAACGGTCATGCAAATGCAATGTGTGCGAGAAAAATAACAAACATATGCAGCAAACACATAAAAAGGGATCTTTATCTTTAAATCTTTTCAAATTTTTAGCATTAAGACAGAAAGTTATCAAATTTTTTTTGGCTTGACTCTCTTAACATCCCTAGTGGAGTCGCCAAGCTGTCGAAACCATTTTTTAAAGGATGTTTGAAAAACGGGGATCGAATTTTGAAAAACGAAAATGGGAGTCGCCACCAACCTTTTTTAGGTGTGATTGGATCACCTTATAAAACGTTTTGGCCTACGAAAATTAAGAAAATAGGTTCGAGTCGATTACGCATTTATGGAAGGATTAGCACCTCGCAACGCCCAAAATTGGTACGAAATTGAATAGTTTTCTGCCTTAATGTCAAAATTTTGAAAGGATTTAAAAATAGGATCCCTTTTTTAAAACCGAAATTATTTAAGTTGAAAAATCGAGATTCGTTAGCTCTGAAAGAATAAAAACATCACATCCAGCATGATAGGACACGATATTCTTAAACTCTCATAATCAAATCATCTCGTGATTTACAAAATCTATTTAGAAGGATACTTTAGACATTTAGATAAACGGGAAATCGCAACTCAAAGATGTTAGGCACTATTTCCCGAATTCTTAAATACGAAAAACATTGCCTCATTTTAGAAAAAATTTTGGATAAAATATGACAATTAAATGAAATATATTTTTTAAAATATTGATTTGAGTAAAATTTAAAAAAATAATTTACTAAGAGTAATACTAAAAAAAATTATTAAAAAATGAAATAGTTTGATATGATACTAAAATTATTAAAAAATTAAAATATATAAAAAAATCAGGGAAACATGGATTAAATAAAAAAAGGGTTGAAAAACAAAGGTGAACAAAGAATAAAATAAGAACAAACCGTAGAAAATAAGAACGTAAGAGGGAGAGAAATTTGAGTGAAATCTCTAAAAAATTTTATTGTTTCCCAAAACTCTAGTGTGTTTACAATGAAGGGAGAGGCCTCTATTTATAGTTGAACCTCCTCGAATCCAGCGATACAGATCAATTACATCAACGATTAAGATTAAAAGGTATCTACAAATTAAATCTCTAAGATTACAAAATCATATCTTCTAAGATTGCATATCATATCTAAGATTGCAATCATATCTAAGATTGCAATCATATCTAAGATTGTATCATATCTAAGATTGTATACCATTGAAGATTATATTTCCATATGAGTCAAGCTTGTAGATGGACCTTAAATCTTTTCAAGTAATGGACCATTCCGATCGGGCCAAATTATATTTGTAATTCTGGACTGAACTTGGACTTCGTTTTTTTTGGGTTTATTATTTTTGTTTTTGGACTTATTTCTAGGCCCGGGTAAAATTGAGTGTCTACACTCCCTTTCTATAAAAGAATGGTAGATCTAAGTGAATGATCAGATTATAATTATTGTGAAAGCATTGATACAATTATGGGCTAAAATTGTTAAAGGGAAAAATTATGAAGGAAAAAAAATAGTAAAGATGGGTGAAGATTGAAAAAGCAATGGGCTAAATGAGTGGGAGTTGATTTAAAAATTAATGTATAGGGTATTTTTGTAAATATTTTAGGGCAGGGCGGGTTTACCTTAAGTCTAACTTTGATCCGAACTAGACTATTTTCTAAATTTTATCTGCCCTAAACTTGATTTTTTAAAATCAAACCTGAACGGCTCGGGTTGGAACCCATCAAATTCGGGGGTTTTTTTTTTTTTGCCACTAGCTAGAAGTAAGTTATAAATGTTTAGAGGGCAAAGTGCAACTTTACAAATGTACTAACTTATAATCTTATGCTTTCTAAAAGGGCTATGGAGCAATTTTACAATTTAACGGGGGTAAGCCCCCTACTTACCCCTTAGCTCCACCACATCCTCTACTTGACCCTTGGCTCTACATTGCTTGATACAATTAACATTATCTGTAGGAAATGAGCAAAAATGCATGTGTCAACCCCCTTCAAAACTCTTTCATGTTCTCTTCGGATTCATCTATCTTTTTTTTTGGGGGGGGAGTTTCTTCCTTACATTTTTTTTAGGGTTCCGTTCTCAAATCTTATTTTTTGGATTTCCTCTTATCTTATGCCTATACATATTTAAAGTTTCTTAAGGTTATCTACATTTTTGAGTTTTCATGAAGCCTCCTTCATTTTTGGGGTTTCTTAAAATTTTATCAACACATTTTATTTACACGGTTAGATTTATTAAAGATTTTTTTTTTTGGTTTTCTAAAAGTTCTATCCATTTTTGGGTTTTCTTGAAGCTTTATCCATTTGTTTTTTGGTTTGTTGAAGCTTCACCAACACATTTTATCTACAACGTTTGATTTCATTTTCGGGGTTTTTTTTTTAAACTTTCTTGAATTTTCTATTTCTTGAAACTTTCTCCAGTTATGGGTTTCTTGAAGCACTATCAACAAATTTTATCTCCATTTCTTGGTTTCATGAAGTTTTAACCAATATTTTAGTAAGCAAGTGATTTTTTGGGTTTCTCTAAGCTTTACCAACACACTTCATCTACGTTTTTAGGTTTCTTAAAGGTTTCTCTATTTTTGAGTCTTTTGAAGCTCCCTTAACATTTATGTTTTTTTCGGAGCTCTTGAAATCCATCACACTCATATTCTGTAGATCAAATTTTGCAGTCATGATTTTGTAACTACAAACCAAAAATTTTGAAATCACGATTCTAGAACAACAGAAAATAGATTCTACACTTTTGATTCCTATTATTCCAACATTCTTCATTATTTCTCAATAGATAAAGCTTTGGTTCAAACTTCTACTTAAGTTTTTACTATGCTGCTTTTGATTATGTCTCTACAACACTAGTTCCTCTCAATGTTATTTTTTTGAGTTTTAAATATATCATGTTATTTTGGGTTTCTACTCCTAATGATCTACAACTCTCTTCCACATTGTTTCAGGTGCAACCTCTCTCATTTGCATTGTGTTTTACTGTGTGAAGTTTTGACTCTTTCATATTGTTTTTTAGTGCATTTCATGTTGTTATATTCTCTCTCTACAATATGGATTATGTCACATGTTATATTGCTTCCTACCACCAGCCATAAAGATGTGGAACCCTAAGATCAAGAAAAAGAAACCACAAATTCAAGTTTGAAAAGTCCTAAAAATAAGAAAGAAAAAGGATGGACTTATTATATTGTATCTGCCTAAAGGAAGGATGAGTGTACCAAATGAAATTCTTAGTCAAAAGAGTGTATAATAAGATATAGAATTAAACCAAGTTAGATTCAAACTGATGAAGTAAAGAAAATAAATAGAAAGCGAAGGATAGATTAGGACTACCAAAACCTTGGATAACTTGTATCAAAAAAACAAAATTGATTGGATTTGGACTCTTACGAAACCCATAGAATAAGAACTCCTCCAAATTTTGGTAATTAGGCTTAAAAGTTGAAGACTTATAATTCCTTGAAAGACTTTAAAGTTACAAACTCCAAAAACAAATAAGAGAAGAATCACTCAACTCTCAAAGAAAACTTTGTCCAACTTTATATAATTTTGTCCTAGATGATTGGCCAAGCCTCCTTTATATAAATACTTACATGATAAAGTTTACAATAAATATAAACTCCCAAGAAAATAATATAAAATTTGACACTAACAATTTAATCTACAACCAAACTCCATTTAATAAATAAACAAGTAATTAAACACTTTTAAAACTAATTAAATATATAATTTTACAAGTCTTATATAATTAAAATTTTACTTAAATGAATAATTAAATATATAATATCTTGAATAAACTACTAAGAGACATGAAACTCTAACGTTTAGGCCTAAAGAATAGCAATTGGTGGATAAAGAGATTTTCAAACCCTTCAACGCAACAAACTTTTATTTAACTCGTCCAAAAATTTCTACTTGCGTAGTCTTCACTCAAATCATCATAACTTGATCTCCTAACTCAAATTGACAAGTTTCAAAGTAAGTTGTTAAGATAAGAGATACATGTTTAATTTATAAGTAGATAACCTCAAGCAAAAATTGTTAAAATAAGAGATAGATGTTTAATTTATAACCAGATGACCTCAAGCAAAAGAAGCTTGCATCACAAAAAAAAAAAAATTATTGCAAGTTAGTTGAAAAATCAACTTTGGTAAATTTAATTTAATAATTTTCAACCCTTTCGTGCATGTATCACTCTTGAACTCAAATGGGCTTATCCTTTTAGGTTTCATATCACACAAGTGGTGTGCACATCCATTTGGTTCCTTCCGTAATGTTATTATGATACAACTCCCATAATGTTCATGGTTTCGATTCTATGGAACTCTAGCTCTAATGTTGTCTTTGGGTTTTATTCTAACTCTCTCTTTATTGAAATCTAGTTCCTTTAATATAGTTTTTGGTCATAAATACTTGTAATTTTTCGAACAGATTGGTTAATAAAATTCCATTGTCCTTAATTTTTTTTGTACGCAAAGCAAAATGAAGAAGAAAATATTGGCTCGTTAAATATTGACTCGTTGATTACCTAACTTTTAACTAATATTAAGTTACATTATGTAGTCAGATCATAATACAAGAAGACAACTTATATTAGTAGGCAATCTAAATGGTTTGTAGTTTAAAGAATTGAAATTGAGTAAATTGGTTCAATGACTATTATGTCATGTATCAAGTTCAATTAGGGAGATTCCTATTCTTAGGTATCAGAGTGAATGACTCCCAAAAGATAAAGACATAGGTGTGATTGTCTAGACTAACAAGACATCAAATAAGACCCAAGTAGATTAAATCCTAAATCTATTTATGGATTTACTCACTTGTGACATTCAAAGTGTGGCTTACCTCAATCCTGAGTGACTGACTGTGTGCATGACTTGTATACTTTGATGTATTGAAAGGATGGGTTCAATTGGTAATTGAGACAAAAGCTAGGACACCGGGTATATGACTTCAGCATGGCATAGCTTCACTTACAATAGTGGAATTCATAGCCCAACAAAAGGTAAATGGTATCCTTTCATGGGCATTACATGATAGATGGAAAAGTAACATGGCCATGCATCATTTGTCTAGCACGAATGATTTCATTACTATTTGTTAGTGTTAACAGATACGAATAGAAGAACAAAAATAAAAGAAGAAATGATTGATGAAAAGTTAATTGTATTTCATCTCTAGAGTTATCCTATTTATATACAAGTCTATAAAGTGTAAAATAGGGAAATATAATAAAATAAAATCATAATGTTAAACCTTAATTCCTAAGAATATGTAACCCTCCCCCTCAATTTTGATCTAAGATATTGATTATGCCTAGCTTGTTACATAAATAGCCAACTCGATTTTCATTTAATGCCTTTGTAAACAAATCAACAATTTATTCTCTTGTCTTTACATAATCCGTGGAGATTGAATTGTCCAAAATTTTCTCCCGAATAAAGTGACAATAAATGTCAATGTGTTTGGTTCTTTCATGATAAAATGGGTTTAAGGCGATATGTGATGGAAAAACAAGTCTGGAAAACGCAGCGAAAAATAAATTTAGGGAAAAACTAAAGTTTTCAAAATTTTCCAAAACAAGATCTTGGTTGTGATATCTAAAGTAATAAACACTTAATCAAAATTGTACCTTTTCAATTCGTCTAGGATGAGCACTTCGACCAAGTAGTCTTCCCTGCTATCCTCAAGCTCACGTCTGCCGAGTGTGGGCTCGCTTTCAATAAAAAAAATTCACAAAAATTTCCAGTGAGTTAATTTTGCAATTTATCTAAACTTTTGGGTCAAGTTTTAAATAAAAAAATATCTCTAGAAATTTTCTGACATAATCTCTTCAGTGAATTTTTTCTTTACAACTTTCTCTTGAATTCAAGTGTGTAAATAATGACCCAAGGCTCTTTTTATATAAGGAGAGTTTGGCGAGTTGAACTATGATTAAACTTAATCACTTTAATATTAAATTAATATAATATTTATCTTGATAAATATTAGATTAAATTTATTATTAAATATTATTAAAATAATAGAATGTTTATGTACAAGATAAACATTAAATTAATTTTCGTGTTAAGATGATCACTTTAATATTAAATTAAAAAATACTATTAAGATAAATATTAAATTAAATTTAATATTTAACTATTAAAATAATATTATTTTTGGAATAGTTAATCTGAAATCGAATTCTCTGGTAGAGTCCTAGTAGGAGTGTAACTCTTCCATTGCTCAACCATTGACAACCAACCACCGCCAGCCACCGGACGCTCTCGTCACAACCACTCAAAGACTGTTATGTCCGGTGATGCAAAGCACACTTTACAAAAGACCCAAGCCAATTCGACTTGTAACACCCCCAACCCGTCTCCGTCACTAGATTAGGGTTACGGAGCATTACCGATCAATCAGAAAACATTTATCATCATAATATTTAATAAATTAATATCAATCAAAATCATATCAAACATATGCATTTCATCCCTAAATCGAGCCTTCGAGGCCCTAGAAATAATTTAGAAGCAATTCGGGACTAATTTGAAAGAAAACATAAGTTTTAAGAAAAAGAAGAAAAAATGTGAAAACAGGGGTCACATGACCATGTGGCCAGGCCATGTGACATAGCCCAAGCTGTGTAACAATCGAACAAGGGACACACGACCTTGTCCTAGCCCGTGTCCTTACCCATTTAACTCACTGATTAGGGTCACACGACCGTGTCGCAGGCCATGTGCTAGGCTGTGTAACACACTGGCTTAAAACACTAGGAAATATCAAATGACACACAACTGTATCATTAGATCATGTGTGTCACACCGCCGTGTGACAACCCGTGTTCCAGGTTGTGTGAGTCAAAAATTGACCCTAAGTTCAAGCCATTTCTAGGCCAACCCATACTTTGCCAACCATTCCATTTGGGCACACAATTAGAAGACTTAAACATCATTTAAACACATCCAAACATACCACTTCTAACATTCTAATTCATCCAACCAATATGCCATTCAAAGGCACCACATTTATACCAAAACATCATTAATTAAATCAAAGCAATATAGCCACATTTCAAGCATAAGACCTAATTTCTTTAACTACCAAATAGCATCACATATAACCATTTACATATCATCACAAACATACCAAAAAGAACCATATAATCCAAGTACTTAAAAATGGCCAAAATAACCATTCCAAAACATGCCAACATACCATATACTATCTAGAACCTATGGAGTTTGCATGAGGTTTCATTCACCCATATTTGGAACTATTATTCATGCCAACATTTACCTGATTAACCATAACAAGCTTGACACAACTGAAGACAAGAAATTTCACTTAAATAGCCTTTCAACCCTGTTACATGCTATTTATAACCATTAACCAAAATAACCATAAATACCAATATGTCGAATAGATAGTGTGACGATACTCCAACAAGATTCCAACTGGTTGAATTTCCCGATAAACTACAAGATAGAGGAAATGATTACGTAAGCATTTAATGCTTAGTAAATTCGTTTAAGCAAAATTTAGCTTACCAATCATATTAAATTAAACAACCAAACCTACTCTCATTAAGTCGTATGCCAAACTTCCTTTCCTATACATATCACCTCATAAGGTTAGTTGTAACACCCCAAACCCGGCCCAGACATTATGGCCAAGTCTGGTGTGTCATATTGAAGTGCTTTTCGAAAACCATGTTTTCATTGAAAACCCTTCTTAATGTTTAGAAACTTTTACTGTTTAAACTTGTAAACCTTTGTAGTGGCAGAAACATGTTATTTTAAAAACAGTTAAGTATCGAAAAACCAAACCTTCTTTGTTATGGCTTAAAGCGAATGGATACTACGCACCAGGTAGGATTCAAGAAAAGAGGAGGTGAGTCAATTAGACTACTTAAGTACCTAGCTCTTCCATGATCCAATCCTAGACATGTACACATCCATTGCCACAGTTTAAGCTTATTACTTGTCCACGAATAACAAATTAAGTTTAAGTCTATTTAAAATATTTATTTCCCTTGAAAACATTTACGTTGCGGAAGCTTTGCTCGGTTATCATGATATTTTGAAAATAAGTAACTTTTATAAAACGCGCCCTAGAGCTAACCAATTTTAAGGAATCAATTTAAGTGATGTGAATCTCAAATTGAAAACGATTTAAGTAATTTAAAAACCCAAAATAAAAATACTAGAGCGGCCTTATTACAAATTAAAAACCCGAAAACATAAAGGAAATAATCTAAAATAAAAGTGAAGGTATAAACACTTATTTTAAACAGTCCACATGGCCACTCTGAATCCCTCCAGCTCCAAGTCCACCGATCTAAGGCTCACCTACAAAGATGGGAAAAAGGGGGTGAGTTTGGAAAACTCAGTGTGCAAAGTATCCCAACTAGAGCCCAAATCAGTTCAAGCTTTACTGGGCCTAAGCCCTATTCAGAAATTAGTGTTAACTGGGCCTTAGCCCATATCAATATTAATCTGGGCCATAGCCCTATTACAAGTCGAGATATATTGGGCCTTGCCCATATTAACACAGTTGAGCCCATTTCAATACAGTCTTATATGATTAATGCATGATAAACCCATCCAACCCTGCACTTGCCTCCGTCCATCCCTACACTTCTTGTGGGGATTAAATCACCCATGCCATCCTACACTTACAGTGTTAGCACCAGTTGCGGCACTAACTATAATCCGCAGCAAAGCTGCTTATATCAGAATATGCGGCACAGCCACCAGAACGGGTTCTTCCTCCATAACATAACCCAGATCTCATGCAACAGATATACATGTCATGGCATACAACAAACAGAATCAGAATATCATGCATTTCAGTCAAAATTAACCCTAGGGGTATAACGGTCATTTTGCACCTAGGGGTAAAACGGTAATTTTCATACTTAGGGGTAGTTTAATAAAATTTACTATTCTAGAGTTTACATACATATTCTAACCATTAAAACATTAACAGAAGCACTTACCGAGTGTTTTTACCGAATTGGGCCCGTTGGACCACTAACCCGTTTTCGTCCCATTAAGCCTAAATATACCGAAGTGCACGAAATTGCGCACTCTGTAATCATACTGCTTGTGATTACCAAAAATTAACAACCAAACCACCTCACGAGCACTCGCACGCTCACAAGTTCACAAATGTCGGCTTTTCGGCTTTTCGGCTTTTCAGCTTTTGCCGATCTAGTCTATGAGTGGGTGTCGTTTACACACCTGATTTGTAACGATACGTTGGCGAGATCCACACATGAGTTGCCTACAATCAAGTTACTAATACATTAGTCTAAATATCAAAAACAAGCTACATACTAAACCCCTTACCATATTTGGCCAACAATGCTTTAAACCCCAAAGTTCTTACCTTTCTGCCGAAATTGATGACTAGATCTAAGTTTAGTCACTCTGATGATCCAAGCTTTTCACACACTCCTCGATCGGCAGTCTTTAATCCTCACTAGCACCAACAAACCAAATAACACATAAAAAAACCCTTTCAGCCTTAGTCGACAGCCACGCTATGTATATAGGGGTTTTCAGCTTTTCTTAACCACAAGATACGAATGGAAAGAAGGTTCGAATACTTACCAAGAGATCTACTCGTTGAAGAACGTTCCAAATACCTTTCTACCCCCGATCCGTTGTGAATCCAACTTAAGCGTGCGTAGAAAATAGATCTGAATATTAATTCCCGAATCACTAAAATATGAAGCTTTTCGGCTTTTGGATCTATCCTAGAATATGGCTATTGCGATCTAAAAGAAAAATAGGTGATGATAAGTTCACCATCGAAGAGTCAATTAGTAGAGGAAGAGATGTAAGATTAGAGGTTCGGTCTTTTGAAAGATTAAAAGGAAAGGAGATATGGTTTCAACCAAAGGAGTAATCAGCAACCAATATTTGAGAAGAAAAAAATTGTTTTAAATAGAATTTGGCTTCGAGGAAAGAAAATAGAAAAGGAGAGAATTGTTCAGCTTTTGGGAAAAATAGAAAAGAATATGAGCAAAAAAAATAAGATAAAATTAGAATAAAATAGAAACAAAGGAAAATCCGATTGAAAGGAAAATAAAATTAAAATTGGCTACCACACTAAAAAAAAAATCCCAAACCTCCAAGAAGGATATAACACATGAAGGCCCCCCCAAAACAAAAGCAATCGGCACCTCATGCTTATACCCGAATGGGTGCTTAAATAGGCACAAAAGTCCTTTTCCAATTTTAATTCCTTCCTTAGCTCCTTAATTCATAGCCAAATTCAAAGTTTGAATTTAATTCAAACTCTCCACTGCTTAGCAGCAGTCCACCCCTCAGCCGACTCCTCCTGTTGTTGGTAGAGTTTCAATCCCGTACGGCCCTTCCCACGCACGTACAGTAAAAAGAAGCACTCTCTTACGCGTAACTCTGCTCGAACCTAGGATCTCTAGGTTGCCCAGCACGCTGCTGGCCACTGGAACGCGCATTCGCTTTCAACAATATACCGTCACATTTTATCTTAAAGGTTACCTGCTGAAGTCCCATTCATTTTAAAAATATATAAAATTAAAACATACCTGCGCTTGGACTCGAACCCGTGCCCTTGTGGAACTCCTAGCACCCTAGGTGCCACTGCGCCACAAGCGTCCTTGTAGTATAACTCAGTCTCAACTATTCTTAAACCTTAATTTAGTGCGACCTGGCTTCTAAAATAAAAACAAGCCTTTGCGTGCGCCAACCCTCGAACCTAGGCACTATACCACACTCCCAGCGCCTCTGCCACTAGACCGAGCTTCCCTTTGTGTTACCTTTTAACCCCAACTCTATATAAGGCTTCCCTACGTCGTTCCCTGATATAAAGAAAAATAAAACACATTTGCACATGCTGGGCGTCAAACCCCAGCTCTCCTTCCCACGACCTAACATGCTAACCACTGGGCCAGGTACGCTTCTTCATGCCCAGTCTTGCCCAATTTATTTTATAAGTCTTATGCCTAGATTCCCTCTATGAGGCAAAAATTAAAACAATTTTTTTCCTAGAGTTTAAACACCAAAACAACAATACTTTTATAAATATATATATTTTTCCTATCTAATAATAATAATAATTTTATAAATATATCTAATAATAAAAATTTCAAATATCAATAATACATTAAATAATAATAATTTTCATAAAAAATTTTCAAACATACATACAGTAATATTTTTCTAATAATAAAAATTTTATCTCATAATACTAATTAAAATTTCATAAAAATTTAAAGTATCCGTAATAATAAATACAGTAAAAATTTTCTAGTTGTAATTTAATTCAAAATTTTTTTCTTAAACGATAATATTTAAAACTTCTTAATTATTCAGGTTTTCTTCTATCCGAATCCCAGACTCAAAGCCCAACTCTTCTAGGCCCAAAAATCGGGGCGTTACATTAGTAAATATATCATTAAAAATAAACCCCAAGTATCTCATGGCATATACATGATAAACATTTAGGTTTCATCCATAATCCATCACTTATACATATATCCTTTACACATACTTTCCATTGAAATAATATGGTTAATAGATAGTAAGTAAACAATACATCTATAAAACATAACATATATTAAGAAATAGATTCCATGCATATTTCACCCATCACTCGATAAATTATCATCCATTTTCATATTGTATAAGCATATTCATCTTTCCCTTTCATATGAACATTAGTAACATTTAATTTTCATAAATGCCTTTCCATTAACTTTTACTTACCCGTTGAACCATATAGAATAGCATTGGATACTTGGGAATGCTCACACATAGTGCGTCTTTTCATGTAACTGTAACATTTCCTTTCCATTAATGCTCACACGAGCTGTGAAATGGGCTTGCTCACACGAGCTGTGGGTCGGAATGTTAGTTATACAATGCTGTTCACATGAGCTATGGAGTATCCATAACTAATGCAGCACCTCAGCCATCAATAGGACATTCAAGACCAGCACCCGAAACCTTATAACCTTAATGGCATGTCATTTGTATCCTAAGTATTCACAATGTTAAAACGGGACCTTTTCACATATCCAATTCTTTAAATTTTATTATATTATACCATTTCACACATGCTTCATGAAATATATATTTTTTAATTTTACATATCCAAGATCTTTCCTTTCCTTTCATTATACCATTCCACTATACACTAAGTGAAGTTCATATTTCTCATATATAGACTTTAATTTAATTTGCTTCACAACTTAATCCATTATACTAAATTAATACAAAAACTATCCATCTAATTATGCATATCACAATTATTAGTTAACATTTCATCCAAAACAACAATAACAATTTTTAATCCTTATACAAACTTACCTCGACAAATACAGTTGTAAAAACAAAGCCGACGACTAATCCAACATTTAGTTTTTGCTCGATTTTGATATGTTTGGCTCGTTTCTTGATCTAAATAATAATATTTATTCAATTAAACCATTCAAATAACTGAACATAATTAATTCAAGCCTATAATCCATTTTAAGTTGAATTTATAAAATTACCCCTAATATTTTAACATTTATGCAATTTAGTCCCTAAACTCGAAACTTGCAATTTCACCATTTTTAACCATAAATCATGCTAGCCAATTTTTACCCAATCTTATAATAGCCCATATTTATCCATAATTTACAATATTTTCCTTGAATTTTACCATTTTCATAAATAAGTTATTAAACTTGAAATTCATTAAAAATTACTTAACAAAATACTTATATTAAACAACCAAGCTTAATAATCTATCATAAAATTTCAAGAACATCAAAAATTCATCCATGGTAAAATTTTAAAAATTTAACAATTTGACCCCTAGGTTAACTAGATTAAACTAAAACGATAACAAAAACATAAAAATTATTAAAAACGGGTGCAAAATGACTTACATGCATTGAAATTATTTTGGCCAAACCTTGGAGGTTAATAGCCATGGACATTCAGTGGAGAGAAAGCCAAATGAACAAGATGATACTTTTCTTTTTATGTTTTATTTTTAATTAATTATTTAATTTACTATTATACCCTTGTAATTTAACTAAAATTTCTCAACTTTTCACCTTTAAACCGTCTATTAATAATAAACAAGGTATATTTACCTTTTAAAACCCTTAATTCATGGTTCTTTAGCCATTTAGTACAATTAAATTAATAACGATTGTCTTTTGCATCCTTTACAATTTAGTCTTTTTTCCTTAATTAACTATCTAAATATTAAAATTTCTTTACCAAATTTTAATACAACCTTAATAACACTCCTTAAATATTTAATAAAATATTTACAGCTCGGTTTATAGAAATGAGGTCTCGATACCTCATTTTCTAAAACCACTTGACTTTAGGGACATACCAGTTGAACCTAATTATTCTTTCATTTAACATAAATCATTAAATCAAATTTTATTATTACACTATATTTGACTCGTAAGTATTAAATAGTAATATTTATGGACTCAGACGTCAGATTTGTGGCCCCGAAACCACTATTCTGACACCACAAAGAAATAGGTTGTTACACGGCTATTGCCGATTCGGTCTGGGTCAATGACGACCTAACTGGCCCAGTCTAGCCATCAGTTGGACTGTCCGCCCGGTTTCACATACCTAGCCTGGTTCAACAATTTTTTGTGTCTTGGTCTCAGTTTTGGGCTCTCGGGCCCAATTTACGATATCAGATCCAATTTTCAAGTTCAATTACCCATTAGACCAATTGTTTGACTTGAAAATTAACTTTCAAAAATATCATATTAATTTTTATTTATTTGATTAATTTAATTTTACTTAATCAAAATTAATTTTTTCAGAATTAATTTTACTTAGATTATCCAAATTAAATTTTCAAGAAAATTCTTTAATCAAATTTTCTAGTTGAACAATTCTTACGACCACCTAATTTAATTCCACATCGAATAAATCGACTCAATTAAATTATTCCCGAAGTCATAAAATTTTCTTTTGATTCAAATGCAGTCCGATCGAGCTTTTGTTGAGCTAGCAAAGGGACCAATCAGACATATACGATTAAGCTCTAGTGATTGCAATTATGTCCAAAAGCATCGTTCTAATAATTCGCAATTACTTAATCATGGAGTCAGTCTACAAGAAGTACCATGATTGAAAACTCCTTATTGTATACTTTTTACGAAATCAATTCATCCAACTGCTTTGTCCAATAACCTCGTCATATGTGGGTTACCCTCATATGATATCCTTGATTCCTTTGAGTTAAATTTGTTCACTTAATACAATACAACCCTATTTTCTCTCATTGTCATTATTGTGTCTTCTTAATGATTAATATGATCATTGTCAACAAATGACTGTGATAAATTGTTCATTCGAGAACAAGCAGCCCGTGGCCACGTTCCATATTTATCAATTCACACAATGCCAATGAGAGGATATTATTAACTCTTTAATTGAGCTATGAATTCCATTATTGCTAGTAAAGCCATGCCATACACAAGTCATGTACCCAACATACCGGCTATGGGCTCAATCATCTTTAGAGCATAAGCCTCCACTATATCAAAGCACAAGAGTTGCATACGTATGACCAGTGACTAACTCAGGATTTAGGTAAATCACACTATAAACATCACAAGTGAATTAATTTACAAATAGATTCAGAATTAATTCATCTTGGGTCTAGTCCAATGTATCATTCTACCAATGAATGCATCTATGTCGTGGAGTCAACTGCTCCAATAATTAACACTAGCTATCTCCCTCTATTGGAATTACAGATGACATAAAAAACCTTCTCAGTAATTGAATCAAATGCTCACTTCAATTCTTTTACGGGATTGCGGACTTATTTAGATTAACTACTGAAGTAAGTTGTCTTTGTTGCAATGTAAATGTTCTTTACAATGCCACTTATCTTCAGTTTGAACTTTAGACAATCAATGAGCTAATATTTGCTTGTCACAATTTCGCTATGCATGCAAAATATAAAAGACAGAAAATACAAAAGACATAATAATTAAATGTGAAATTAACTTTATTTATTTATTCATCGTTCAAATAAATAGAAAATTGCTACATGATTACTACAATATGGGCACATTTCCCAAAAATATGAACAACTGCTTGATTATCGCAGAAGAGCTTTGCTGGTGATGAAATACTCCAAACCAATTTTCAGTTAAAAACTGTTGTATCCACATAATTTCACGTGTGGGTTATGTCATAGCCTTGTATTCTGATTTTGCACTAAATCGAGATATAACATTTTGCTTCTTACTTCTCAATGATTCTAAGTTCCCACCAAGAAATATGGATCTTCCCCTATTGGAACATTAATAAAGTTTTCATTATGTTAATTGGTTTGTCCATTAGAGCTTACATCCTAAGCAAGCCAAAGTTTGAGAATATCAAAGAATATTGTGTTGGTAGAAAGCCAAGAAACAACTTAGATTGTCTATTCCAAAACACAGGCACGGGTTTGGTAAAAGGTTTATTGCTATAAACAACTCAACCACTTGGTTTTAAAAAAAAATTTAATTTTTTACAATGCAACAAAACTAATTTCTAAATTGTATTTTTCCAACAATTTGTGTTAAAGTCAAGTTGTCTTATATTTATAGTATAAACCGGTTCACCAAATTTACTGCTCTCTCTTGTTTGATTGATTAAACTGATAATAAGTGGCATTCTTGCATTATGAGCATGTTTCATATTTATGTAAGTGAATAGATGAATGATAATTATTCAACAATTTCTAAGAAGTAATTTTGCCAAAAATTTTGCTTCTTAGCAATAGATCGGTTGTATTTAGGTTTATTACTTTTTTTTTGTTTATAATTAGATTGTGGACTCTTTTTATCCATGCAAGGTTTTTATTTTAATTTTATAAAATTAGAAATTTTATGTGAGTCGATTCATCTAACCCTAAATGTTCGACGGAACTCAAAACACGTGGCGGATTTATAACCCAAACCAAATAGAAATACGACAAATGAGGGGACAAAAATTTGGCGTGTGAGGTAGTTGAACCATTGGACTGATCATCCAATCACCATGCAAAATGTGCTAGGGCATCATGCCCCCAGCAGGCACACAAAACTGCACAAACGACCAAGCCATCCTTCTCGACAACCCAACATACATGTGTCAGGGCATCACACCCCAACAGCACATGACAATGATGGATGGGCTAGAGTGTCACACCCTAACCTAGATGAAGTGCACGCAAGGCGCACTAGAGGAAGTCAAGGCTTTGCACCGTAGTAGTGTGTGGCTAAATTGGAGAAGCTAGGGTGTCATGCCCAACAATCGACATGCAACTGGGGTGATAAAGACAAGGCAAGGGCTTCGCAACCCAACCAGGCCAATCACCAATCAAGCACAATAGCAACGCTAGCGGTGCACAAATAACTTATTGAGGTTAAGGTGATTGTGCCAATGGGTTGGTGCAACGAGTGGCCAGATGGGCAACAATCGATGTGACAATGAAGGTAGTGACAAGTTAACTAGCCAACGTGAATAGTGACTAGCCATTAACTAATGGTGGCTATGGCGGTGGGTGTTTCTCTTCATTCATCAGGTTTTATTCTATTTCTGTTGGCATACAGGTTCTTTTGAAAATATAAGTTGTCTTTTCGTATTATGATCCAACCACGTAATACCGCTTAGTATTAGTTTAAACTTTAGACAACCAATGAACCAATATTTACTTCTATTTTGCTTTGTATGCAAAAACCACATGAGGATATTATACAAAGCATATTAATGTAATCCATGAATTATTTTATTAACCAAATTGTTCAAAAAGATTACAAGTTTACAGACGAAATACTACACTTAGGGCACCATATCCAATAGAGACCTTGTCTCTAGTAGTGATGCTCAAGCCAATCTATTTTCTAGTATCCAATGTGGTAGCTATTTATTATGAGATTTGAAAAATAGATATAAAGACAACAATTCTAAATGGCTATCTCAAGAAAGCACTTATATGGTACAACCTACCAGATATATTGCTAAAGGAAATAAGAATAAAGTTTACAGATTGCTAATGTCCATATATAGGCTTAAACAAGCATCTCGCTCATGGAATCACAGATTTGATCAAGCAATCAATGTAACACCGTAGACCCAGGCTAGACGTCCAGTCCAACTTCAGAGAGTTACATTATGAATACTCAAATACTACGCAAAACACAATAATACCAAACCATGATTCACATAAAATTCAACACAAATATTAGTTAAGTATATAATCTTTCAAAGTCATACTATTATAGTTTATTGAAACTCCTATCAAAATATTTTAATGAAAGCTAATGGCTTGACCAAGCTCCCGCAACACTGACCCGCTCAAGTCTTCGAACCACCTGAAATCCAAGTAATAACAGAATGAGTTGTAAACTCAGTGTATAAAAGAAGTTTGTTCAATAAATGCTCACTTATAAGATAGTTTTGAATTCAGATATTTGGTTCGACATAGAAGTAATTTCAGTTTAGATTCAGAGTAGGTTAGTTACACATACATGTATGCAATTTCGGTTTCATATATGATACAGATCAGATTTAGATGCAATATTCCTACCCCCATCCACTACACACTGTCTTCAGCCATCCCAACACACCGTTAAGGACATTCAATGCCTAATCAACCCTGTACATCTTAGAGTGTCTGTTTGACACTTTACAGATACGCAACGTAGTTGCTAGACTAGATTGTAACAAAGTGCCAGAATCAAATTTATATGTATAGTGGCGTAGCCACTGATTTAGAACAAACTACTGCCTTCTTCACAATATCCCTATCTAGGCAAATGCAGAGCACAATTACCTGTATCATGTATTTAGTCATTCTAGTTTTATTCACAAATAGATAAGATAGTTTAATTCCAGAATAAGTATCTTAATATTCATACAACTATGTTATTTCCACTTCAGTCTCAAAATATCAGATAGTTCCTATATAATCAAATTCATACAACGAGAATACTAGTATCAGTGTTCAATAACATTCACGGCCTTAAAAACAGTTTTCGGGCCCTAATAACATGCCATACGGCCTAGTCACACGCTCATGTGCCTTGCTTATGCGGTTTTGAAGGATAAATAGTGAGTTACATGGCCTAGACACATACCAGTGTTCCTGTTCGTGTGACTCACACTGCCTGGGTACACTCCTGTGCCCCTAGCAGTGTGGTTTTATTCCACAAACAGTGAGTTACATGACCTGGACACACGCCTATGTTCCTGCCAGTGTGACTCAATGGCTTGGGTACACTCCTGTGTCCCTGGCCGTGTGGTTTTATTCCATAAACAGTGAGTTACACGGTCAAGACACACACCCGTGTGCTTTACTCGTGTGAACCTTACACTAATATGGCCACACACGGCCTAGACACATGCTCGTGTCCCTGCCTGTGTGGCCCAAAATCGATATATAGTGAGTTACACGGCCAATCAAATGGCTGTGTAGCGTCGACAGCCACCATTTTCGGCCATCGAAACTTGTAAAAAATTAGGTTTCTGATACGCACTTGGTTTTGTTTGACAAAAAAAATGCGAAGACTACTCGGAACCTAATTAACCATTCAATAATCAATTACACCATCGTTTTCAATATTTTACTAAAATCACCTACCGTCAAGATCATGTCGAAAATTTTGACACAACCCCAACTCAAATCCCATACTTACCTTGTACGAAACAGAAGGAATCAGACTAACACGACAAAGTCACGTCTCTTGTAATATCCTCACCTAAAAAGTAATCAATCGAGTTTTTAACAGAACGTCAATCAAATGAGCAAAATCCTGCTTTGAAAAAATAGTGTTAACACAACAGAATTCACAAAACAAAAAGGAATAATAATGGAACTTACACAATATCAACCTCACAAACAGCGAAAAGTTCCCAGTTCATGCAAAATCAATTGCAGTAAGAAGAAAAATAAAAGAAAAGAAGATTAGGAAAGCAAGGAACTAAAATTTAGAAAAAGAAAAAAAAAGAAAAAGGATGATAAAAATCTTCATAATGTTTTAAATTAACCACCATCCCACCTTTCGACATTTGCAAAAAATATATTTCCTAACGCACACGATGGGACTTGAACTCAAAACTAGGTAGAATATAGACAGATGCTTAACCAGTGAACCAGCAGGCTCATTCTTGACACCGATTTACCTAGAATTGCACTTAACTACATAACACATGAATAAAGGTTGTTTTAAAAAAACTAATAACAAAAATTTTAACAATGCAACTCAAACTTCCGACCTTAAACCATAAAAGCAGAGCATAGAACCATAAATATAAAAATCTAATTACTGCAGATTCTCACAATTAAACTCTTAAATTTTGGGGCGTTACAATAAAAACTTTTGGATTCAAGAAAAATATTGATGAACCTTTTGTTTAAAACAGACTGCGGATGGAAATGTGGTTTTTCTAGTTTATTATGTCGATGACATACTATTCATTGGGAATGATGTAGAGATTTAACATGAAAGATTTAAGTGAAGCTAACAATGTTAAGGAATTTGAATCTTTAGGGATCAAAAGAATAGCTTTATCGTAAGCTTTACACATAGACAAGATAGTGGAAAAAGGTTATGGAAGAAAGATTGTACATGAGAAAGGTAAAATCTCATGTATGTGATGTTATGGACATGTCAAAGATATTTTTTGTGAAGTATATAATTAAGTATTTATAGAAAATGAGGGATTATATTTTGGTTTATTCCAGAGGGGCTTTAACTCACACTGGATGTATGGACTCTAACTTCCAAATGTGTCAGGATTCAAGGAAATCGACATCGAGCTGTATTTTTATCTTAAGCGGGGGAGCTATAATGCGAAGAGGTGTTAAGTAGAGTTGCATTACTGACTCCACTATAGAAGTCCAATATGTGGTTGCTTTTGAGGCAACAAAAGAAGAAATTTGGTTTCGGAAGTTCCTTACTAATCTCAAAGTCATTCCTAGTATAGAGAAAGCTATCACTTTGTAATACAATAACAATACAATAATAGTTAATAATAAGGAAACCAGAAATCATAAATAGAAAAAACATACTGATAGAAAATATCACATTATGTGAGAGGTATTGCCAGATGAAATATTTGATGTAGTCAAAGTTGCATTTGAGGAAAACTTTGTAGACTCGTTTACCAAGAATCTAGTGCTAGGAATTTTGAGAAACATGTAGAGGGTATGAATATGCAAAATATAAATAATCTACTTCACTAGCACAAGTAGAAGACTATTAGGATCTAGTGCCTTTAGTATAATTTTTGTAATATGTACTTGTATTTTTCAAACAAATTGGTTTAATAAAATTCAATCTGTTACATTAATATCATTTGTATTTTTTCCATAATAGGTTTTTCACACAAAACAAAATGAACAAGCAAATATTATCTCACTGATTACCTAACTTATAACCAATATTAAGTTGTATTATGTGGTCAGATCTTAATGTGAGAAGACAACTTATATTAGTAGGTAATTTAAATGGTCCATAGTCTAAACAATCAAAATTGAGCAAATCAATTTAAAGACTATTATGCCATCTATCAAGTCTAATTAGGAAGATATCTTGTCTTGAGTATTTGAGCAGATGACTCCCAAAAGATAAAGATATAAGTGTGATTGTCTAGAATAACAAGACATCAGATAGGACTCAAGTAGATTAAATCCTAGATATGTTGATGGATTTATTCATTTATGACATTCATAGTGAGACTTACCTCAATTTGAGTGAGTGAGTGACTATGTATGTGTGACTCGTATACTTTAATGCATTGAAAGCCTATGTTCAATTGGTAATAGAGTCAAAAGTTTGGCACGTTGGTTATATGACTTTTTCATGGCATAACTTTACTTATGATAGTGGAATTCATAGCCCTGCAAAGATTAAATGATATCCTCTTATAGGCTTTACTTCATAGATGGAAAAGTACCACAGTCACGAGTCATTTGTTTGGCACGAATGATTTAATTACTATTTGTTAATAATTAATGTTTTCATAAAAGAAGATATAATGGTTACCATTAGATAAAATAGAATCATATTAGGTGAACAAATTTAACACAAAGAGATTAAGATATCCTATGAGGCTAACACACATATGACAAGGTCATTGGATAAGGAGTTGATTATATACTTTCATACTGGTATATAATAGGGAGAGTTAAGTCATGGTACTTAAGTGAAATTGCCCCATGACTAAATAATGTTGTAATTAATAGATGAAAAGTTGGGAATTAATTACAAATTAGTTAAGTCTTAATTATATATGTCAAATCGGTCCCTCTACTAGCTTGGTACAAACTTGATGGTTTGCATTTGAATCAATGAAATGAATAAATGAAAATGAAAAATTAGTGAAATAGATCGCATATATCACTATTGTAACACCCTAAACCCGGCCTAGATGTTATGGCCAAATCCACATAGCATTATGATATTCAGAATAGAATATCAGATTATTAGAGCTATAGTTTTGGGGTTTGATTAGCCCTTACTTACCCTACAGTAGGCTCACAGTCGATTGGTATGACCCGGCGACTCTAGGGAAAATTTTAGAAAAATAGGCCCACATGCCTGTGTAGATTACTCGTGTGGCCCACACACCCAGATTGGCCTTGCCCGTGTGGCCCTCACGGCCTAGCCCAAAATCCACACGTCCGTGTGACGTGCCCATGTAGACCCACATGCCCGTGTGATGTGCCCATGTGGGCCCACACGCCCAAAACCACCTCATTATCATCCTCAGTTATCAGAACGACCCTTTTAGTCACGCAATCCAAACTAACTCGATGCTTAACCAACCAATCCATACCCAAGATCAAGTCAAATTCCCTAAATGAAAGCTCTGTCAGATCTGCTAGAAATACCACCCTTTGTACCTCTAACAGAACGTCTTTATAAAGTTTACTAACCCGAATAGACTGCCCCAATAAACTCAGTACAGTAACCTCACTGGTAGCGCTCTCAACAGAAATCCCTAGGGTTTCAAATACAATACTTGTTACATAGGAGTGTGTAGAACCTACGTCTATCAGAGCAGTATAAGGTACATCAAATATAAAAAATGTACCGGTGATGACATCAAGGGCATCTTTATCCTCTCGGCATCATGCAACATAAACCAGTGCAGGCTGCCTCACCTCAGTCTAACTAGCACCTCTACCCGGTGCTCTCTGCCCATGACCCATACCTTTACCACCCCTAGCCTGTCCATGGCTCTTAGGTGGCTGCTGAACTGCCCTTTGAGGCTGCACAGAACCTGGTCCCGAAGCTTGCATCTGATTAGCCCTTTTGTGAACATTCTCGAATACGGTGCTCTAATGACTCACACCACAGAGAATCCCCTATCCTCCTCTGACACTCGCCCGGATGGTGCCTACCACCGTACAGCTGAATCCCAGTAGGAGCAACAGAACCTTCTACTCTAACTAGCATATTAGATCTAGCCTTTTTCTTAGGCCTCTGAATAGAACTAAACGGCTCTGAATCCCTCTTATTCTTACCCCTCTCTCGATCCATATTCTGGCGCTCAACATGCTTAACTTCATCAGCGATCTTCACCTTCTCAACCAAAATTGAAAACTCTCGTTCCCTCTGTAGAGCAATCAGTACCCTCAGAGTATTCCTTAATCTATCCTCAAACCAGACGCACCTCTCATACTCAAACGCAACCATGCCTCGAGTATAGTGGTTCAACCTTAGAAACTCAGCCTCATACTCGGTCAGAGATCTATCGCCCTGCGTGAGATTCATGAACTCATGCCTGCGAGCATCCACGTAGCTCGCCCCCACGTACTTACTCTGAAAGGTGGTCTTAAAGAAATCCCAAATCAGACGATCATGCTGAGTACCCTCCTCAACCGTCAACCACCACTAATAAGCTTTATCGCGAAGCAAAGAGATTGCCCCCTTCAGTTTCTGCTCAGGTGTGCAGTCTAGATCATTCATGATCCTCTCGGTGGCTGCCAACCAATACTCAACCACATTAGGGGCGACTTCAGTAACACCTCTAAACAACTCAGTACCATTGGACCAGAGTCGTTCAATTATTAAACCTCAGCCTCCAGCTCCAGAATGGGGTCCAGTGACCCTCTCCAAGATCCTCAGCATGGCTTGGGACAGTGCGTCGTCCCCAGTCGAGCGACTTTGAGACCCAGTCTCAATAGCAGGCGAAACTGGTATCTCACTCATATCTAAATGCGACATACAACCCAGAGAGGAAGACTCAGTTCAAGCCCCCCTATGGCCTCTACCACAGCCTCGAATATCACGTTCGCGAGTTCCATGAGCGCTCATCGTATAATTCATGTTTTATCTACATTATAAAATTTTATACATCAGCTCTAGTATTTATTAGCAGATGTTTTATGTATAAATTATCAAAAGTTTAGAATTGTTTTCAGAGGTTTTAGTCTCTAGTTATCTCAATAGATGTAGGATCTTAAGCCATCGTTACGTTCTGTATCACTGGTACATAGTACCTGCTAAATAATCACTGGCTCACGATGCTGCTCACACAAGCTGTAGAGAATTCACAACATATGCAGAATCTCAGCCATCGGTATGGTCTGTATCACCGGGTCAAGGCCTGATAGTTAATACTCATATCCATTTATCATGCAATCTCCAATCAGTCCAAAGTCAAGTATAAAATTAAATATAATCATAACATACATGAAATAAATATAGATGTAATATAGAAATAACGATACGAAACTTACAAGACTAATCTACAGTAATGGCTCAAGTATAGGGACTACTCCGAAACCTTTTCTTTTCCGCGGTTGTCAACACGTTCTTGATCTAAAATAATACTTCCATTCAATTAACTAAATCCACAGCAAAAAATAAATCATTTTATGCAATTAAGTCCCTTTTTTTCATTTTACAAAATTTCCCTCAACTTTTCACTTTCATTCGATTTAGTACCTATGCCTTAAAACATATAAATTAACCATTTTGCTCAAATCCCAACTTGGATGAATATTCCATGGCCTTATTACACCCCTTAATTTCAATTATTTCATATCAAGTCCTTGAAATTTTATCATTTAAACAATTTAAAATCTTCAAAAACTACTTTATAAAATAGTCCTATCTAACAATCACAGTCAATAATCTTCCATAAATTTTCAAGAATAACTCAAACTCAAAAATGGCACAATCCAAAACATTTGAAAATTTTATAAATTAGTTCTCGGGTTAGCTAGATTAAGCTGATACGAGCTCAAAAATATAAAAATTACTAGAAACGGGTTAGGATTTACTTACAAATCAAAGCTTAAAAGTTGAACTATGGAAACCCTAGTTTCCCCTTAGGTATCGTGGAGAAGATGAGTGATTTCAACAAAAATATCATCTTTTCTTTACTTAAATTTAATATATAAACTTAGGTATTTTTTGTAATCTTTAAATCTTTCTTAATTAAGCTTTAATTAATCACTATTAACATTAATTAAGCTTATCCAAATATAATAACAACCATGTTAATCCACTAACTTAACCCCTATTGGTTAAATTATTCATTTAGCCCCTTTAATTAAATAACTCAACTTTTGCAGGTTTTATGATTCAGTCCTTTTTACTTAATAAACTATCTAAAAGATAAAATTGTCTAACTAAAATTTAATACGACATTAAAGATCTTGTAAATATTAAATAAATAATATTTATGGCTTATTATGTTAGAATTGTGGTCTCGAAACCACTATTTTTGACACCACTAGAAATCGGGTTGTTACAAACACCATTCGATCAAGATGAAATCAATCTTTAGTCCACTCTAGCTAGTCCTTACCAAGTTACTTTATAACTTTCCTTGAATATAAGGGGGAACATATTGTGTTATACTAGTTGAGAATTTAGGCTTCAATCCCAAGACAACCAATGACCTAAAATTCATAAATCCCACATATGTTATGTTTTGGTATGCATCCACTTCGATTATCTCCCATATGGTTTTATGTGCTTTTGTTTGTTATTATTGTGGCCTCTACGGTTTTGCTTTGTGCATATGTTAAGCTTAAAGCTTTTAGCTTCCTATAGTTTCCTACAGTTTCAGCTTGAGCTTAAGCTTTTTGTCATGTTGGTTTTGGTTCTTTATGAATTGCAATAATACTCTTCAATGCAAAACTACTTTGTACTTTCAACCTTGCTCTTTACAACTCACAATTCCACTTTGCAACTTTGGTCCTTAACCAAACCCAAGCTTTAACTTCTACATTGGTTTTCTAATATGCTACATTAGTCTCCCAAGCTCAAGCTTGACCATTTGCTCTAGATTTATGTTATGTTTTTTTTTTTCTTTCTAAGTGTTAAGCCTCGACTTTAACCTCTAAAAACATTTCATCAACTTTGGGTTCTACAGCTAGCTATTGATCTATGTCTTTAGCAAGAAAATGTTGAACCTAAACTCGATTCAATACACAATCATGCTCCAAAAATTTTCATCTTCGTAGCATATTCTTGCAGTTTAGCGTATACTTCTCCTCAATAATATACTTACGTTCTTCATTCACATGTTTCTATTCATCAAATACTTACCTAATATTTTCAATACAATGCAATAAACATTCATATATCCATCCAACGCATTATTACCCTAACATGCACAAACTCAACATTCAAGTTAGTTAAATAATTTCCACGTGTCAATAATATATGCCATGATTGATGAGCTCATCAATACCATGATTTCCATTCCCTTGTTATTTTTCAATATTTATCCCATTGAATTTCTCAGAATTTCGATGGATTTTCAGAGGTACACTTTTAGTGTAAAAATCCGGGTCCGTCAATTCATATTCATGTGCGCACATTTCCATTTTAGAGAGCACACTCCCGAGAACCTCATTCTTACAGTGGGATTACTAGTCCAGGCTAAATCCCCTGTAATATAAACTCATAGAGTATTGTTGGGATTACCAGTCCAGGCTAAATCCCCTACAACGACAATTACTCTAATGAGATTGGATCTGAATTACCAGTCTAGGCTAAATTCAGACCCTAATTCGGATTACCCGTCCGGGCCAAATCCATTTTGCACATATTCTTCGGGAGGGCTATATAAGGATAGGATCACCCATCCGGGCTAGATCCTTTTTACCATCAATTCTTTTTTAGAGATCCATCAAATTTTCCTTTCATTCAACTGGGATTTCTTCCTCTTATTTTATCAAATATACCAATGTTTCATCAATTTCCATGCAATGAACATTCAAATTATTCACATCAATAACATACATTTCAAGCATTTAAGAATATAATTCAATTTACGTGAACTTACCTTGATACTTATTCGTATACAAAAATCTACTAATCTCAAACTTTTTCCTTTCCTCATTCTAGATTCGTATTTGAATTTTCTAGATTTGGTAAAAAAATTATGAAATACCAGCTTGAATAAACCCTTAGGACGTTTTTGGCTGATGATAATGAAGAAAATATGAAGAGAATTCTAGATATTCTAATTTGGTCCCATTTTTATTTTAGTAAATTTTGGTATTTTCCTATTTTGCCCTTATTTCACCAATTCTCCTAATTTTTCTCAGCTTATGTCGCCCAAAATATCTCCTTTTGGGCTTATTTTCAATTTATGTCCCTCCTCATTTAACAATTGAGCTATTTAATCCTTTTCGTAACTTTTACACCCTTTTCAATTTAGTCATTTTTACTTAATTAACTACCCAAACGTAAAAATTTTCTAATGAAATTTTAATACCATATTACTAACATTTTATAAATATTTATAAAAATATTTCCAACTCAGTTTTATGAGATCGAGGTCTCGATATCTTGTTTTTACCCAATTCCTTTGATAATTTCTTTTTCTAACTAACCACTAAATCGATAAAATTTTTTATTGATATTTTCATACGACTTTCCTATCATATCAATATTCATGCAAAAATATTAAAATAAATTTCTCTTTAAATCAAATTTGTGGTTACGAAACCACTGTTCCGATAACCTTAAATTTAGGCCATCACAACTCTCCTCCCTTTAAGGATTTTCATCCATAAAAATCTTACCAGTAAAGAGGTTCGGGTAATGTTTCCTCATTGTCTCTTCCGGTTCCCATGTCATTTCCTCAATCCCGTGTTTTTTCCATAATACTTTCACCAAATTTATCTTTTTATTTCTGAGCTCGTTTGTCTCTCGAGCCAAAATCTTAACTGGTTCTTCAGTGTAACTCAAACCCAGCTGAATCTCTACTTCTATTGGAGAAATAACATGTGAAGGATCCGATCGATACTGTCGTAGCATAGACACATGGAAAACATTATGGATTCTATCAAGTTCCGATGGTAATGCCAATTGATAAGTGACCGGTCCAATTCTTTCTATGATTTCATATGGCTCGATAAATCTTGGACTCAATTTACCCTTTCGACTGAATCAGAGAACTTTCTTCCATGGAAACACTTTCAGGAATACCTTGTCACAAACCTAAAATTCAATCTCTTTTCATTTAAGATCGGCATATGATTTTTGACGATCAGAAGCTACTTTTAAACTATCCCGAATAACCTTTACTTTTTCTTATGTTTCTCAGATCAAATTAACCCCATGTATCTTCTTTTCACTAAGCTCTATCCAATATAATGGTGTTCTACATTTTCTACCATACAAAGCTTCATACGGAGCATTTTTAATACTGGACTAATAACTGTTATTGTAAGAAAATTCAATCAAAGGTAGATACCTCTACCAATTACCTTTAAACTCTAGTATACAACATCGGAGCATATCTTCCAATGCCTAAATTACACGCTCAGATTGGCGATCTATCTGAGGATGAAATGCAGTGCTAAAATACAACTGAGTACCCAGGGCCTCTTGCAATTTGTCCCAAAAACGAGATGTAAATCGGGGATCTCTATCCGATATAATAGAGACAGGCACTCCTTGTAGCCTGACAATCTCAGATATGTACAATTCAACCAGTTTATCTAAAGAATAATTTATACGTACTAGAATAAAGTGCGCTGACTTTGTTAATCAGTCAACAATCACCCAAATGGCATCTTTTCTCCTCGAAGACAACGGTAACCCCGATACAAAATCCATAGTGATTCTTTCCCATTTCCAATCCAGTATAATGATTGGTTGAAGTAACCCCGAAGGTACTTGATGTTTAGCTTTAACCTGCTGACATACCAAACACTTTCATACAAACTCAGAGATATCACGTTTCATACCTGACCACCAGTACATCTTTTTTAGATACATTTTATTACTCCCCAGATGCACAGACATAGTACCGCTGTGAGCCTCGTGTAGAATCTTCTGTATGAGCTTTGTATCCTTCGGTACACAAACTCTGCCTCTGAATAATAAAAAACCATCAGAACCAATCTGAAACTCTAAATCACCTGACTCACACTATGTCCGTTTAACTTGTAACTTCTTATCATTCTTCTGAGCTTCACATATTTGCTGTAGAAATGTCAGTTTAGCTCTCAATTCAACTATGATTGAACCATCATCAGTCAGTGACAACCGGGTATTAATAGCTCGTAAAGCAAATAGAGATTTTTGGCTCAAAGCATCAGCTACAACATTAGCCTTACCTGTATGGTAATCAATAATCAAATCATAGTCCTTTATCAGTTCAAGCCACCTGCGCTGTCTCAATTTTAAATCTTTCTTTGTCATCAGATATTTTAGGCTTTCATAATCATTATAAATATGACATTTTTCACCGTACAAGTAATGCCACCATATCTGCAGCGCAAAAACAATAGAAGCTAATTCAAGATCATGTACTGGGTAATTTCTTTTATGTGGTTTAAGTTGTCTTGAAGCATAGGTTATTACTTTACCTTCTTGCATCAAGACACAACCTAAACCATTTAATGAGGCATCACTGTAAATAACAAATTCCTTACCTGGCTTAGGCTGCACTAGTATAGGTGCTTCCTTTAGTAGATCTTTCAATCAGTTGAAACTCTACTGACATTCATCAGTCCACTCGAACTTTACATCTTTTTGCAATAATCGAGTCATCGGAGAAGCTATCATAGAGAACCCCTGTACAAATCTTTGATAATAACTACCCAAACCCAAGAAACTTCTAACTTCAGATACATGATTCAGTGAACTCCAATTAATAATAGCTGAGATTTTATTCGGGTCTACCCTGATGTCTTCGGCGAATACAATATGTCCGAGAAAACCCACTTCTCGAATCCAAAATTCACATTTACTAAATTTAGCATATAACTGCTTCTCTCACAGGATTTGCAACATAATTCTCAAATATTCTACATGTTCTTCATACCGAGAATAAACCAAAATATCATCAATGAATACTACCACAAATCTATCTAAGTACGATCTGAATATCCAGTTCATCAAATCCATAAATACTACAGGTGCATTAGTTAGCCCAAATGACATAACCATAAATTCATAATGCCCGTACCTGGTTCTGAAGGTTGTTTTTGGCACATCTGACTCCTTTACTCGTAGCTGATAATAACCCGATCGGAGATCAACCTTTGAAAACACTGTAGCACCTTTCAGCTGATCAAATAAATCATCAATCCACGGTAACGAGTACTTATTCTTTATGGTTACTTCATTAAGCTACCGGTAGTTGATACATAGTCTCAACGACCCGTCCTTCTTTTTCACAAATAGAATTGGAGTACCCCAAGGTGAATGACTCGGTCGGACAAAACCCCTGTCAATAAGTTCTTGCAACTGTGTCTTTAACTCCTTTAATTTTGTAGGAGCCATACGATACGGAGCTTTGGAGATCGAAGTAGTTCCCGGAATCAGATCTATACAAAATTCCACTTCTCTTTCTGGTGGAAACCTCGGTAATTCCTCTGGAAATACATCAGAAAATTCACATACCACTGGCATTGTCTGTATCTTTGACTTAGATATATTGGTGTCGAGTACATAAGCCAAGTAAGCATCATACCCTTTTTTGACATACTTATGTGCTGCAATCACTGAAATCACATCAGATAACCCCTCTGTCTGATCAGATTTAACTCGGAGCAACTCACCATTCTGACATTTTAGCACAATATATTTATATCTACAATTTACTACTGCATCATGCTGGATTAGCCAATCCATACCCAATATCACGTCAAATTCATCAAATGGAAATAACATCAAATCAGCCAGGAAACAATAACCTCCTACCATCAGTGGACAATTTATACAAATTTTATCCACCAAAACAGATTGGCCCAGGGGGTTCGAGACTTTAATCACAAATTCAATAGGTTCAATAGATAAATCTTTAACACGTGCAAGCTTTATACATATATATGAATGCGTAGAACCGGGATCAATTAATGCAGTAACATTAATGTCAAGTAAAGAAAATGTACCAGTAATAACATCGGGTGCCGAGGCATCTTCTCGTGCACGAATGGCATATGTCCTAGCAAGTGTTCGTGCCTCAGGCCTGCCTGTAGTATCTTTCATAGTTCCTCGGCTACCACTGACATTACAGGATGGTTGAGGTGGTCTACTCTTCGAAATTGGATTAATCGGCTGCGATGTCTATTCAGCTTCTTGTTCACCACTTTCTGGACAATCTCTAAGAAAATGGTCAAATGAACCGCATCGATAACAAGCCCCACTTTTCAGCCGGCATTCTCCAAAATGAGTTTTATTATAGTACTGGCATCTCAGCTTAGGGGTACCAACACTGCCAACACTGGTCACTGATGGAATGGAAGGTCTTGGATTAGTGCATTGAAAACCTCGCTCTCTACTCGAATACCCAGTGGCTGAGGTAGAACGATCCTGGTATTTCTTCAATTTCATTGAAGTAGAAAACTGGGATTTTCCCATTGGTCTTTTACTAAAAATTTGAGCTTCCCTCTCAGCCTGTTTCTTCTCTTTGCTCAATTCTTCTACTTTATAAGCTCTCTCTACCAATGTAGCAAACTCTCGAATTTCAAGAATTTTGATCAGTAGCTTAATGTCTTCATTCAACCCTTCTTCGAATCGTTTGCACATTTCAGCTTCTGACTGTACCCAATCTCGAGCATATTTACTCAATCGAACAAATTCTCTTTCATACTCAGATACCAATCTATTGCCCTGTTTCAACTCAAGAAATTCTTTTCTTTTCTGATCAAGAAACCTCTAGCTGATATATTTCTTTTAAAATTCATTCTAAAAGAACTCCCATGTAATTTCTTCTTTCGGAACAACTAAAGCTTTAGTATTCCACCAATGGTAAGTTGTGTCTTTTAGCAGTGAGACGACACATTTCAGACATTCTTCTGGTGTGCAAGATAATTCCTCCAAAAATCGAGTAGTATTCTCTAACCAGAATTCAGCCCGTTCCAGATCATCATCAACTGCTGCTTGAAATTCTTCGGCCCCATATTTTCAAATTTTATCTACCGGAGCTTTCTCTTTTCTGACAGATTCAGTACCTGTACCATGTAGGATCTCGAAAACCGGTGGAGGAGCAGGAGGGGGAGCTTGAACTTGTTGCATTACAGGGTTAGTTCTTAAGTATTAACTAAGCCATTCATTCATCGTTTGAAAGAAGGCTCATTTTGCCTCCTCACCTTGGCCATCAGATACTAGCCTTGTACTACTAGTAACTTCGTCTTCCCTCTGTACCCGTTCTGGAGTCAGAGCATGACTCCCAGCTTCCTCAAATTGAGCTCGGTCGGCAGGCATTTACTATAAGAAAAATATATTTAAATGGTCAGAAGATATCACACTATCAATAATAATTTAAATAACATGTATAGCTAATCCCGTATTTGCTATGTCGGCCTGAGAACTGGCTAAACCGTAGCTTTGATGCCAACAAATGTAATACCCCTACCTGTATTTGTTGCCGAAATAGGGTATGAGGCATTACCGGAGTTTACGAATTAATTTTTTTAATTTTTTAACTCAATATAACCCCTTTATAGATATCTAACCTTCCCTGCAATTTTAAACTGAGACCAATCCACATCAACCAATCCAATTCAACATATTTTCAAGATAGATTCATGTATATTTATAAGATAACCTCATCACATACCAAAACCAAGATTTGTTAGCCATACCAATGGCTGACCTTACATTCATTTCACATTAACATTTACTTTGTGCTTAGTACATGCCATTGATTTCCAAAATAAAGTTTCTTTATATACCGAAATCTTGAGGCTGATAGTGTGATGTGTCTCCGACCGAATTCGACATCCGAGCTCTTAACATTACAAAACAGGGGAAAAGGAAACAGGGTAAGCACTTTGTGCTTAGTAAGCTCATGTAACAAGAATTATACTTACCTAATATTTTCAATACAATGCAATAAACATTCATATATCCATCCAATGCATTATTACCCTAACATACACAAACTCAACATTCAAGTTAGTCCAATAATTTTCGTGTCAATAATATAAACCATGATTGATGAGCTCATCAATACCATGATTTCTATTCCCTTGTTTTTTTTCAATATTTATCCCGTTGAATTTCTCGAAATTTCGATGGATTTTCAGAGGTACACTTTTAGTGTACAAATCTGGGTCCGTAAATTCATATTCATGTGCGCACATTTCCATTTTAGAGAGCACACTCCCACGAACCTCATTCTTACAGTGGGATTACCAGTCTAGGCTAAATCCCCTGTAATATAAACTCATAGAGTATTGTCGGGATTACCAGTCCAGGCTAAATCCCCTACAACGATAATTACTCTAATGACCTTGGATCTGAGTTACCAATCCAGGCTAAATTCAAACCCTAATTCGGATTACTCATCATAGCTAAATCCATTTTACACATATTCTTCGAGAAGGATATATCAGGGTAGGATCACCCGTCCGGGCTAGATCCTTTTTACCGTCAATTCCTTTTCAGAGATCTATCGAATTTTTCTTTCATTCAACCGGGATTTCTTCCCCTTTTTTATCAAATATATCAATGTTTCATCAATTTTCATACAATGAACATTCATATTATTCACATCAATAACATACATTTCAAGCATTTAAGAATATAATTCAATTTACGCGAACTTACCTCGATACTTGTTCGTATACAAAAATCTACTAATCCCGAACTTTTCCCTTTCCTCGATCTAGCTTCGTATTTGAATTTTCTAGATTTGGTGCAAAAATTATGAAATACCAGCTTGAATAAACCCTTAGGACATTTTTGGCTGATGATAATGAAGAAAATATGAAGAGAATTCTAGATATTCCAATTTGGTCCCATTTTTATTTTAATAAATTTTGTTATTTTACCATTTTTCCCTTATTTCACCAATTCTCCTGATTTTTCGCAGCTTATGCTGCCCAAAATATCTCTTTTGGGCTTATTTGCAATTTATGTCCCTCTTCATTTAACAATTGAGCTATTTAATCCTTTTAGTAACTTTTACACCCTTTTCAATTTAGTCATTTTTACTTAATTAACTACCCAAACGTAAAAATTTTCTAACGAAATTTTAATACCATATAACTAACATTTTATAAATATTTATAAAAATATTTCCAACTCGATTTTACGAGATCAAGGTCTCGATATCTTGTTTTTACCCAATTCCTTCAATAATTTCTTTTTCTAACTAACCACTAAATTGGTAAAAAAATTTTATCGATATTTTCATACGATTTTCCTATCATATCAATATTCATGCAAAAATATTAAAATAAATTTATCTTTAAATCGGATTTGTGGTTACGAAACCACTGTTCCAGTAACCTTTAATTTTGGCCATTACACGAAATCTTTCAAGGGATACAAAATCTCCTTAAAATGATACATTTTAGCCAACAAAAAAACCCCTAAAATTTAGCTCTCAACACAAATATGGTCAAGTATGCAAGTCTTTGATACTTTTTATGCTTATCCAACTAGTGGGTGGATTCAAAATTCTACTCTAATAGTATAACCTCAACACTTTTACACAAAACAAATCTTTACAATGTCCTTTTATCCTCAAAACTAAGGTTAAGGAAGGACAAATGTTATACTAGAATACTAATTATGCTAGCTATCAAGCAGTAACAGTGCAAGTTACAAGATTAAGCCATAACTTATCTTTCATGTTGTACTTCAAGAAGAACTCAAGTCTCTTCATAAAAAATGTCTATTTTATTCTTGCAAAACATCTTACATATACTTCACATATCTCTCTAATGCTCATAATGGCTCAACCAAAAAATTCCAATAAATATAACTAAACCTCACTTAGAAAGGGAACCAAATACTACATCAAGAACTTTGCTAGAAGAAATGCTAGATGTCTTATAGTCCTTGGGAGTAAATGTTATGCAAACTATAGCAAGTGCATTACTTACTCTACCATATAATCACTGACTCTCAAGGGGAACATTCTTATTCCCAAAATTGGATACATACTCACTTTCTTAAGGGATATATTCTAATTCTTTCAGGGGATACATTCTCACATTCTCACTCCATCTGGGAATATGTTTTCACTATCTCAGAGGATACATTCTCACTCCATCAAGGGATACATCCGACACACTTAAAGGATAAATTCTCACTTCTTAAGGGATAAGTTATTAATCATTTAAGAGCCATAGTAATTGCATAGAATGATCTCAATATTGTCAATCCAACTTTAATGAAACAACTAAGACCCTTCACAAGCTCTCCTCAACTCCTCGATCAAATGTAATACCATGAGTACAACCTCATTAGTAGAAACAAATAGATTGATTTACAAATTAACAAAAAAAATCATAGATCAATTTATATATACTTAAAAGGAACCTTATTCCAAGATATTGTACAGAAAAGCAACAAACCAAAAGGACAACACAAGACATCCAAGCCAACATTGATGGGACCTTAAGAAATAGCTAATTTATTACACCCAAATCCCTTAAGGGATATAAAAAAATTCAAACGACTTAATTTCCACAAATATACTCTCATATAGTCGATAGAGCCAAATTTCTCTAGGGATGAAGGAACTAACTCTAGTTGATTACTTATCCACAATATGCTTAAATGGCCAAAAATATCATATCCTATAACCAACTTAACATAGGTCTTTGCCTAACCACTTTATAATTTGCCTCAAACTTCGAGTTATGGGGTGACATATAGTTATACCATGATATTGATATAATAACTTTCAAGCATTAAATAAATTTATGTCAGATACTTGCAGGTCATCTAATGAGAGAATAACCTCGGGTACTAGGCATAAAGGTCGCATATATCCATTCCTCGTGTGTGGGGGGTGACTTAAGCATCATAGAGTGTTTGGGAGCATAAATTTTTGCGCTCTAGTAGTTTACCTTCGTCTTACAATAACTTGAGAGCACTCAATTTTGTTTCCAAACCTGATCCATCTCAGTGTAGCTAAAACACACACACACACACAAAACATATAGATTAATGTCATAAGTTTATTTTGTTACCTGTAATAGAGTTAATAAATTGATGAATTTTTTATACTCCATTTTGAAAACTTGGATTTGAATTTCAATTATTATCTAAATGGTAAGAATGAAATGCATATATTAGTTGAGATTTAATCTAATATATATTAAAAATAAGTAAAAAAAATAGATTTGTCAATTCCAAAAATATTTTAAGGATTTCAAATTCATTACTAAATAGGCTTCTAGCACATCCATGGATTTGAAAGATGATCATAAATATTATATTTTTAAATAGTTTATTACTCAATTTACACTAATTTTGAAATTTAAATCCAAATTCTAAAATCCTACTTCACAAACACTACATTAAAGAAAGTAAATTGACAAATGGGATTAAAACATTGGGACATGTTTTATATTTTATATGTTTAAATATATCCTAAAGAATGTTAACCTAAAAAAATTGTTTTTAGAGTCTAAAATTTCACTAATAATAGATAAAATGATATATCTAAATTTTATATATGTATCTACATAGAATTGTGAAATTACATCATTGTAGACAATTTTTACGGAAAAAATATTCCTTGAGAGAAAATGTTGTTTCTTGAGAAGTAATTAATTTCGCCACCAATATATTACATGGAGAAATTTAAAAAAGAAATTAATATATATTTCTTGGACATGCATTTAAAAAGTCATTTAGTTATTAAATTTTGGCATAATTATTTATAATTACATATATTTGACATGTTTGAATAATCAATATAATTAGTAGATTCTATTGAATTGATTGTAATTGAAGCACCTCAATTATACTCTTCAATCTTTATGGATTAAGAATTGATAGGATTACTCAAGTAATTAGACATGATGACTTTCAATTTGTTTAAAAAATTTATTTTTTAAAGATATAATTGCACTTTATGAGTCAAATGCATTTATAAAATTAAAATTTCGTGTAATTATAAGTGATATACTTACTATTATAATAATTATGTTACGAATATTTTATTAAGTGGATGTCCATCAAGATCTAGATAAGTTTTGATATACTTTAAATTCTAATAGTCATTAGAAGTAGAGTTCTATTTCATTTATACTTCTTATGTCTATAAATATTGACTTTGTAGAAGCATTGTATAGATTCCTATTGATCAATAAAATATGCTCTTTCCTTTTCTCTCCTATTTTCTTTGTTCTTTACTTTCTGCCTTTTTATTTTATAACATGCTATCAACACAATTCTCTTTTAATTTTTTTCTCCATAAGTCAGAAAAAATCCTCAAATCACGCCGAGACTTATCCTCAATCACTAGCCACTGGAGCAAGGATCCTTAACCACTAATTTTCACATTTTTCCCTTTCACCATGCCTTACCCCTTTCAAGCAGCAACCAATGCAATAGCCAGTCACACCAAATTTGTTGCTTAAGTTGTTGTCGGTTGCCTTCTAGAGCTACCACTATTTCAGTCTTCAATTGGGGCTTGCATACTATGGGTAATCATTATACAAAGAAATTTATATAATCCTTACGTGGTATTTTTTCTCCTTTGTTGATTGATTTTTGGTAATATTATTTTATGAAAAGATATTATCACTTTAAGGTTTCTTTTAAAATAAGATTCTTTTATTAAATTATAGTATACATGATAGTTGGAAGATTAATTTTTTTGATGATTAAATTATTTTTATTAAATATGCTTGAAATTTGATTAAAATTATGAGAGATGGTATTACTAATCATTTTCCTTTGATTAAAAGGAAAAAGGAAAATTCAATAGGATCTAATTGACTCATTAATATGTTATTGTTGAATGATTGGATTTTACCTTTTAGATTGAATTATAAAGTACAAATAACTTATTAGAGCATCATAAAATTCTATAACTTATATGTAGTATGTTCTTATGAAAGCATAGTTATTTTAATACTTGTAATAGTGCTATTGATAATAATAACCAATGTAATGACGATGATGTTGATGTTGATTATCTACATGTATATTTTACTAATTTATTTTATTATAGCATATTTATTATAATTGGAGACTAATCATGGAAACATGAATAGATAGATTCTCATTTGAAATTCGCATGTTTGCTGTAACACCCCTCACCCGTATTCAACACCAAAAGAGGGTTATGGAGCATTACCGGACTTATAGCATAGAAAATCATACATTTCACATACATTTCTCAAATTCAATAAATCATCATTCAAAATCATTCACATCGTCCCTAATAAGAGCCCACGAGGCCCAAAACATGCATTTGGAAAGATTCGAGACTAAACTGACAACTTAGAAAATTTTCCAAAAATATAGGGGACACACGTCTGTGTGGCCTAACCGTGTGTCTCACACGGCCAAATACACGCCCGTGTCACAGGCCGTGTGAACTTTTGAAATGAAACCACATAGTTGTGTTCCAGCCCGTGTCTTACCCCGTGTAACTCTCTGACTTGGGTCACACAGCCAACACACACGCCTATGTGGCTAGCCCGTGTGCCCTAAAAATTGCCATACACGCACGTGTGGTAGGCCGTGCCAAACCTATAAGGTATACTGACTTATGCCACACGGCCAAGCCACACACCCGTGTGCTGGGCCATGTGGAGCATATTGACTTGATTTTTAATTCAACACCAGGGGACACACAGCCGTGTAACATAACCATGTGTCACACACGGCTGAGAAACACGCCCGTGTCTCTACTTGTGTGAACAAAAATTGGCTATTTGCCAGGCCATTTTGCCATCCAATTTGCATGTACCTACACCAAACTCAAATGGCGCAAAATATAGCATATAATAAGCATTCAATAAACCTCAATCAAGCATATTTCATACCATTTCCAACACTAACTAATCCAAGATATACAATCACACAATGTGCCATTCAATTTCATGCCACATTTCACTTTATCAAATCATCAATATAGTCATTTTCTAAGCATGCATTATTTTACCTAATTTCACAAACATAACAAACTCAAATCTCAAGCATTTGTTATCCATAATACCTATTATCAACAAGCATCATATAACCATATTTAAACACATAATAAGAGCCATATGCACAATTATATACACAACCAAACCAACCAAGTTAAGCCAACTTTTATGGCTATATACAAAACCAAACTCTCAATATTAACAAGCCATTTCAAATGACTAAATTCATTAACAACACATATACCAAAATGACCAAACTCTTATACATGTCATATACTTGATATACTTAAGTTCAAAAGTACCAAGGTGATAGTAGGATAGTGTGATGAAATCTCCAACGATCCTCGAGTCCGAGCTAGCTTTGATTTCACTATAAAACACGAAAAATTAACAAAGTAAGCTATAAAGCTTAGTAAGTTCGTATAACATTTAAATCAACTCAACATATATGCTCAAATTAAGCAATTAAAATATAACATAACATAGCTTATAATGAATCACCAACCTACCACCTTTGTATTCACAAGTTAGATGTAACTTTCATGACTTTTCCTTATTTCAATGTATTGCTCGGTTCATGTGCATACTTGTACTATCCCGTATCAAACTCATACTTATCCACATCTTTGACGTACCGGTTGAACCATTCGGAATACTATCGGATACTCAGGAATCTCGCACCCTAAGTGCCACATACATAGCCGAAGCTATCTCAATCTCGTATCACATATAATGCTCACACTAGAGCTATCAACGGGTTTGTTCACACAAGCTGACCGTCTTGACGAAGCTACACGGTGCTGCTTACACAAGCTGACGAGTATCAGCAACACATGTCGGATAACTCAGCCACCGGTAGGACGTACGGACCAGTACCCAAAACAATAATAACCCCTAATGACATGTCATTCGTATCCTAATCTATTCCTAAGGTTCAACCGAGATTTCCAATACCGAATCTTCATCGAATAGGTCCGTAATGTCATATTCACAATTTATACAATATCAAAGCATTTAAAATACAATTAAAATAAAGCTTATTACATACGAACTTACCTTAGATGAAAAAACAGCAAAACGAGTCAATTAATCCAAAACCTTGTCCTTTCCCCTATCTAAGTTTGTATTTCACTTTTCTTGATCTATATAATATCAAATTTAGCTTATTTAATAATATTTCTATTCAATTTAGTCCAAAATACACTTTAAAGTCACTTTACACTTTTGCCCTCAACATTTCACATTTTTTACAATTTAGTCCCTATTTCATAAAATAAAAAATT